>JAKSZP010009646.1:0-75665 GCA_022478985.1 Massospora cicadina | reverse complement strand
CTGTCAATCCACTAAGTGCAATTAAAGAATCTTTTCCTTATTTGTCAGCGCAAATAATTTGCACCTACAATAAATCAAAAAAACGCCATTATACACTTTTTATTTAACTGAGGTAAGCTGACCAGGGGATGGACATTACCAAACTAAAACTAAAATTATAATAAAAATAACGATTAAAATGAAACGCCCAAAATGGATGTATTGGTTAAATTTTACCTAACAGAAATATCCAACCAGGTGGGCAGCGAATACTGCCATCCCTCCATGGTGGACGGGGAGGGGGGATCAGGGGGCTCATCTTCAGCTGCATCCATCTCATTACAGAGTAGGGTGCGTGTTAAGGCAGATAGTAAGGGTGTGGGGGCATTGGCAGCATGGGGTTCAATATCCTTGATGACTGGAACTTCCAAATAGTTGCCAGCCATCATTATACCAGCGATGTATTTGCCCAAAGCGTCTTCAGCTTTGAGGCGGGCGTCTGGGGATTTAACGAATGTGGCAATGTTGGTTTGGGTTATTTTTGCTTTTGGATTCCGTGCTACTGTTATCACGTTCTGGATGGCTTCAGTGACGTTTTTATGTATAGTTTTTATGTTGATCTTACTTTGTGCAGTAAGATTTATGGGGATGACGGGAGGTGGAATTCCTCCTGTGAGCACAGCCACAGATTTGGCAGCAGCTTTGCAAAGTGGATGGCAATCTGGTGTGGCGGCTGCTTCTACTGCAAGCTGATGGTCGCTGTAGAACAGTTTGACGTTAGGTTGTGGGACATATTTCTGAGGTGGGAATTTTGCATCCCATTCTGCGTTACAGAGCTGCTCATATTGCAGTGTCAGTTCTTTAATGACATTTCCTAATTCATCAATTTCATCCAATAATTCCCATGGATTTTGGTTGAATTGGATTGGGGAATCAGCATATGGTTGAGGTTTATTCAATTTTTTGCAGATGCATGGGATCAAACTGGGATCCAATATGATGTTTGGTTGGATGAATTATTTATGGCATTGGTGCAAGGTGGATACTTATTGGTGGCTGTAGGTGCAGCTGCAGCATCAGGCATTGGAGGAGGGGGAGGTATGATTGTACCCCATGTCAGAGTTGGCGCGGGGTGGGCGGCAGATTGGTGGGCGTCAGGCAAACTTTTGGCTTCAGTGGAAGTTTCTGAGTATGGGCATTTACATTTTGAGTGGTCTAACTTGAAACAGGATGGACAAATCGTCTGTCCGCCCTCAACGCGGGCCCAGAACGGATGGTTGGGGGCAGATGGGATGGTGGCATGAGGGGGAATTGCTAAAAAAATTTTTGTAAATTCAGGGCTGATTGTGGCATACACCTGAGGCCCAGCAAGGCGTGTGGCCCCATTTGGGACCACAAATTGTAAGATGGGGTTGGTGGCGTAGGCTGCTAAACCTTTCATCAGCTCCTGGTGGAGAACTTCAGGGGGAGATGGTTGGGCAAACCAGCGAACTGGACCACCAAGGTGGTGTCCGTTAGGAGCTGGGTCCTAGTTGTTGGGAGGGAAATATTGTTAAAAATTAATGGCACCATTGCCGCAGTGGCTGCATCAGCTTCACAGGGGAAGCTGAGATCAAAGTACCCCTTATAGGGGCAGAAGTCTATAAAACAGGCTGGTGTCATCACCGCCTGAGCCTTTTTGATAATGGCTTGGTTGTCATAGGGGAAGAATTTCCCATATTTGACCCTAAAGCCAAAATGCATGTTGCTCCAGGGGAGCACCAGGGGGTAGCGGGGCACCACTTGGGTTTGGGAGAGATGGGTATCGAGATCCTTGGGAGGAATGAATTGTCCCAAGGGTTTGGATTGACTGGGCGAGCCAGTTTGAGCGCGTTTTCCTGTCAGATGGAAAATGGAGGGGGAGTTTTGCTGCTGCCCCACGCTGGGAAAGTTGGTGGGGGATCTGATGACATTAGAGCAAGACTTCAGTGTGCAATTAAGTGTTTGCTTTTAATTTAATGAAATTAATTTGCTCAGAAAGTTACGCTGAGCAGAGAGGCCATTATACACTTATTAAACACTATTTTTAAAGTACTCTGAGTGTACATATACTGAAATACTGGTCAATAGAGTATGGGTGCAAGCAATTATTGTAGCGGGGCGCCAATTAATATTATCTTGACAAAGTTGGTGAAGAAAATGAAAATCACATCTGACTTGGAACATAAGAAAGAATATGGTACCGGTGGGCCTAATACTACTATCTCCTGTAGAGCATGAAGTGCATTACCACTCAGACTTGGATCCTTGATGGTATCCGCCCCAGCTATAGTTTTGGCCAACCAAAACTACAACACTATATTTAGGACTGAGTTTCTAAGAAAATACGGAGATAAAGTAACTTCAAAGATAATAAAGTTGACCATTACTGGGTCAGACACTACCTCTAGTTTATCAGAAAAAATGGAAAACTTTACTGTCAAGGAGAAACAATTTCATCAATATGATCACCAATGATGACATTATCCTGATTTACTACCAATTGGTTAGGCAAAAGTGAAGAGAAATGCTGAAAGAAATCCTGGAAAATTGGGAATTCCACTATAAATCAAAAATTTAAGGCCCATACCACCAAAATTGCAGATTATAGTCAACATGGTATTGACTTTGGGAGTATCTGAGCAACTGTATGGAGATGTTGGTACCCCATAGAAGAAGTCCAGAGTAGAGCCATGGGTGGCGCCTAGAACAATGATGCCAGACCATAGAGAAATCCATGTTCTCCTAATGAATTTGAGTGGAAACCCAATGAAGATTGATAAAAATTAGATCGTTGCATTTGTCCAATGTATCCTGATGGCGAAATAAGAAAAAAGTATATGATATTGGGACCCTTACCAAGATGGGATTGCTGGCAAGGGTTGCCAAAAATATAAATTTGTTGGTTGACTGAGAGCAACTTGCTGATCTGATGGAAAAACAGCAGAAGGGGGTGCTCAAACTATTTGAAAAGTATTATGAAATCTTCACCTAGGATGATTGTGACTTGGGATGTGCAAAGAACATAATATATAAAGTTGGCACTGAGGAAAAAACTAATATGGATGAGAATGATCTAATGGTCAAAGGCATCTTAAGCAGTAGTGAATAGGAATTCAGCAAACTAGATATGCTCTGGGCTCCTATTTCCATCATTGAGCCTCTGGGCGAGCCCTAACTTGATTGTCAAGAAGAAGGACAGCTCTAATTGGGTGATTAATTATTAGAGATTGAATAAAATGATGAAGAAGGATTTGAATTTACTACCAAAAACTGATGATTCAATAGACTGCCTGAGAGAAGCAGAATATTTCTCCACAATGGATCTAATCTCAAGATATTAGGAAAATTGATTTGCTAACTGAAGGCCAAGATGACGGACAATAAGAACTTACTGTCATTACACAAAATACCATGAAGACTATAGGGAAGCATATTGTGATATGCATGGCTTCAGGAGAAGAAACAAATTAGATGTGCTGTGGTTGGGTCTATTTGAAATTATCACTAATACAGTGACGGACTCATATTTCATCAAAAACCTCATAGATGGAAGAATAGTGAACAGGTTCCATGTCAAGTACCTAAAGCAGTGTATCCAAGAAAAAGATAATGAGAGTGTTCTTGAAGGACCTCTGAACCATATAGAAGGTTATGTCCTGACAATCCTTTGTTAAGTTCTAAAAAAGGACCGCTGAACCAAAATAAATGTTTAAAACTTAAAATCAAAACCTTTGAACCATAAAATGATAGATCAGAGTACACCTAAGAAACGAGTTGGGGAAATAATAAAAGAAAAGATGGACCGCTGAACTGAGTGAAGGACATGTCCCATAAAAAGAATAAGAATAAACAATAAAAAATTTGATAAAATATGGTTAAAAGTAATAGGAAAAATACCATAAAAAAACGTATATCTTATAATTTTTTATTCATTATCCTTGACTTGGGTTATTCCACCTATGTCACCTTTTGAGGGGAGGGATGATGTATGGCAGTAGGAGTAAACTAGTCATTGAATTCTATTTGAGATCAAACACAATCAAAGGTAGACACACCTGAAGCCAAGTTCTTTGAGAAGAAGCTGCCTTGAGAGATCGCAACCAGGAGATGAGAAATCAAAATGTTGGTACTAGCCAAATGTGATACTCCAGATTGTGGAGGTAAACCGCAGAAAAGAAAGAGGCAGTTGGAGATTAACCCTGAGTAGTCCCAATATGGCACCAGAGCTGGAAGTTTAGTCTTGAATGCTTACCAACTGGCTTCATCAAGGACGCTGGAAATGTGGGCCAGCATGGAGCAAGGGATACTGGAAGAAAGTTGCCAAATAATTCCTCCAATCAGAGCCATGAGAGGGAGATAGAGATGCAAAGTACCAGAGACAAGGTAGTCATGCAGCAAGTAAATGGCATCTTGAAGCTGATAGCTACAAGCTTCTTGAAATTGGAAACAGAATGAACAGTTGAAGTTGTGGGAGGCTAGAAGCTTTCTGGTCCAACTGCGAAGGACTTGGCCCATAAAATGAAGAGCATAGGCTGCAACAACTTGATTTAAGATGCATGAGAGGTTGAGGTTAGGGCCTCAGTAAGGGATTCAGTTACTCTGTTACTTAAATCTCCATATGGTAGCTCAAAGTATTATAATTCCCAATAGATAATTAGGTTGAAAGTACTATTTGTTTGTAAAATTGACCGAGCCAAAAAAGGAACTCTGAAAGCAAATCAGATCAGGCATTAAAGGGCTGCTTTATATTGTAAGGCATTGTTTCAATAGGCTTGAAAAGTATAAAGGGATTACCCGTGAAAGGGACTGAATCTAGAAAAATGTCAAAAATCCAATTTGAGAACCTATGGAAGAGGTAGAATTGGCCGCACTTCATTTAAGATGGTAGCTAATCTGGTTTCATTGGGATCAGATACTGTTTCTAGTAGTTCAGCAGAAGGACTACTTACATGCACTTGACTTTGAGTATGGGTCTTGGGGGACCATAAAAGAGATTTTTTTGGACGGTATGACTCATCAATTGGAATAGATAGGCATCTTCAGCAGAAAGATTTTTCAAATATTACTGATACTGGTAATAAGATGAATTTGATATATGAGCTGGATGAGCAAAGAATTTTGGACTTTTTATAATTGTCAACATTATTATTTCAATGTATATTAAGCCCAGCCCTTCTCTTTCTGCTAAGCATCACTTTTCAAAAATCAATTCAGCCTGAAATTTAGCTCCACTAAAGAGATTTACAAAAACTATTAGAAAATATGGCGGGAAACCCCGCAAAGAACCCGCAGGCTATGCCAAACGAGCCAGCACCACCCCCAAATGAAGCAACCCTCGGTTACCCACCTCAGGGTCAACCAGAATCACCCGCTCTCAAGCAGCAGCCATGAAAGCAGGCACCACCCCCAACCTGGAGCTACTACAACTAGCGCCAGTTCACCTGATCGCACTTCTGCAACCTGCACGCCTAACAGCTCTGTGTGCGCTGCCTCCCACCAACCCGCTGGGCCCCCCAACCAAGGAGGCCATCACCCACGCTGTTTTAATGGCATCTGCTCAGTTGAATGCAACTCAGCCCATCCAGGCATTCACCTACCCCATTGTGTCAGCTAATTCAGCCCCATCTATTATTGCTGACACCGTGTTTCTGGCTCCCTCCATGAGGGGCGATACCCAGCTACCTGGCCCCCAAACCCTCAGATGTAAGGTTGGATTAGCCGCACATTCTGGTTCACTAAGCACCAAATTGGGACAATCTACTCTTCCCAATGAGGATTCAAATGGTTCGGATTTTAGAACTTCACACCAGTTCCAATCTCACCCGTCCCATTTAAACCCCGTAATTGGCATTTTTCAAGTCAGCACTTTATCTCCATATGCTGAAAACGACCAATTCACCAATCAGCCAGTGAGTTTTGCCCACGAAATCACAGCAAATACTCGGGCTGAATTTACCCAAATAGATTGGGATGGTGATGAAACATCGCCCTCCTCTCAATTGGATGGAGTTAATTCCAATCTGAATGGGCCTCCCCAATTTAGCGAGGCCCAACAATCCGCCCCTCAATTTAATATGACGCCAGCAACTGCTGTAACATTCCAGCAACAAGGGAACTCCGCAAACTTGTTCAAACCACCAGCTCACACTCAACCTGCGATTGCAGCCCAAAGCAAACACAAACGTAACAAAGGAGCCACTGGGGCATGGCAAAAACCTCTGGCACCAACGCTACCCAAAGCTGATCCCCGTGAAGTGGCGTTTATTGCTGATGTCAAGAAGAAATGGGCCGAAACTAGAGCGCAAAAAGCTTTACCTCGCTCAACCCTCTCCCACGCAATTCGCCTTTATTATGGGCATAACCCTGTTGAATTCTATACATAGGGTTACTTCTCATACTTTGCAGCAATTGCGGAGACATTCCCAATTAACACCACCATCCATGAATCAGTGGAGGGCCACTACATCGATGTGGGCTTCACTGAAGCTGCCCTTTCTGACCATGCTGCCACCCTCCAGGTCATTACCCCACGTGGATCTCTTCGCATCTCCTGCACACGCTCTCACCTGGAGAAAATTTCATGGGTTACTTTTTCCAATTTACCAACGACTGTTGATCCTGAGTCTCTTAAACTGGCGCTCCATCGTGGTTTAATGGAATTTGGGTCTGTTCTTTCAGTGGACTTTAGCGTCCCCTCTTACTATGCTCCCACTCAAAGAGCTCGCACTGCTAGGGTGTCTTTCATCCCCTCCCCCACTGTATCCCGTAAAATTGAGGTTATTCCTCATGTGGCGGTAGTTGGGGCATGCCCTGAGATATTTTTTGTCGACCCTGATCAGGCGCGCCCCCGGTGTTCATGGTGTAACGCCCTTGGACACTTGTATAGTGGCTGAACAGATCGAAAACAAGCCCTCTTAGCCACCACCCAGGGGCCTAAACCAGGCCAAAAACGATCCCACGTGGCCGCAGCAGCAATTTCTACAACCCACACAATAGGTTCCCATTCAAGACCTGTCCCCTGAGGCCTTACGCCTAGCAGTTGAAACAGCTAACCCCACTATTGGTATGGGATACCTTCGCGCTCATGCCCCCCTTCCAGTGGCCACCCCCTCCAATCTCCCAGAGTCAACTCCCTCTCTCACCAAGCGCAAGGCATCTCCCACAGGGTGCCCCTCGTCAGCCACCCCCACTCAGGGCTCCGCGGCACCCCCACCAACCTCCACCAGCGATTTATCGCATCACCCTCAGCTCCCAATGGAGCTATGCCCACCAGCATGGACTGGCAACCCGCGGCCTGCGGTAGAAGTGCCACCTCAAAGAGTCCGACCCCAACCCCAAGTCCATTTCACGCGGATCCTTTGCAGTGTTGGAGGAAGTAAATATGAACTCAGACTCATCAAATGGGGACACCGCGGAGGTCACCATTGAGCACCCTCAGGTCCTTCCCCTGCAACGGAGCGGGGGCAGCATCCTAGGCTGGCTTACTGGGTCCTCCGCCCCCCACCCTCTCCTTCCCCTCAGAACCCTCGACGCTCCTCACGGATTGCAGCTAATAGTCAAGCTAAAGGACTCAAAACTAGCCGCCTCACAGCAGCAGGTTTAAGCGCTGGCAACCCCCCAGGACATGGAGGGGAACAGCTATGAGTCCCCATGGCAGCACCCTGGCCCTGCAATTCATCAACGCAAATGGGTTGCAGGACTATAAGCGGAGAGCCCGCCTCCTCCGAAACTTCAGGTCAGCACAAATTGACATCGCTGCTGTCCAGGAGCCCCATATCCTTCCCCACGAACAATCTTCATGGAATGAACAGTTTGGAGGCAACTCCTTCTGGACAAACTATGCCGCCCTTATTGTTTTGAATCCCCGGGTTAAAACCCATTCATTTTCACAATATCTAGGTGGCCGCCTCATACTGGCCAAACTCACTACTCCTGACTTTTCCTTCTTCGCTGCAAGCATCTATTTGCCTAATGCAGGTCAGGAGCAAAATCGGCTCTTGGAAGAGCTCGTCCAACTCAATCTCCCACGGAATACAGTCATCTTAGGAGATTTCAACACAACCATAAGTCGCGTCCGTGACTCTTACCCCCTGCAGCAAAGGAACGCCCTGGATCAAGTCGCCTCCAGGATTTCCTTCGCCTGAGTGGCTTTATAGATGCGCTTCCGCCCTCCGCGTCTGGCCTAGGTTGCATGACTAGGATCCAGTATGATGGAAGAGCTTTCCAGTCAGCGTCACGCATAGATATGGCACTGATTGGCCCCCTGCTTATTGGCTGCATCTCCTCTCCCATCTCTCGTGACACCCATCTGAGTAATCACAGGTCACTCACCGTTGTCCTCACCACCACACTTAGACCGTCGCGTAGGTTCTGGCCTAGGGTTACCCCAGCTCTTCTCAACAACCCCTTCACTAAGGAGAAGCTGTCTATGACCATCCGGGAGACTCTCACCTCCCCCCACCCCACCTGCTTGACCACAAGGCTAGATGGGCGGTGACCAAGGAGGGCATCACCCGCGTTGCTTACAACTGTGCCAAAGCCCAGATGACTGCAGCTCGCGCCAGAGTCAAAAGGGCGGAAGCCAGAATCAGACATTTGGAGCGAAACTGCCAGCCTTCACCCTCTCCCAGATGGTTGGAAGACTGGGAAGCGGCGCAGGAAGCACTCCGCTTGGAGCTCACACTGCAGGAAGAGCGGGAAGCAAACTTTACAACATCTCGTTACTATGCTTAATGGGAACGCCCCACCCGCTTCTTCGTTCAGAAACAGAAAACCCGGTCAACAGCGCAGGATATTACTGCACTGAAGATTGGCACTACAACCACTTCAGATAAGGAGGAAATCATGCAGGAACTACACCGCTTCTACTCCAGCTTCTTCCATGCCACCCAGGTGGACCCATCGGACATCCAAGACTTCCTGTGGCTGGCTCCAGAGCCGCCCATTGACCCACGGGCTGATGAGGCTCTACTGGCGCCTATTTCCATCCAGGAGGTTATGGAACCCCTTCTGAAATCCCCACGGCTTAAAGCCCCAGGCCCAGATGGAATACCCTTCGAGGTGTACCTTCTGGAACCTGCAGTGATAGCCAGAACCCTCCGTGACCTCTTCGCTGCACTCTTGATGAATGGCGAGGTCCTCCCTGACTCCAGAGGCTCAATCATGACCCTCATTCACAAGAAGTCAGACCGTGAGAACCTGGCGAACTGGCGCCCCATAGCGTTGATCAATACAGACCACAAGCTCTTCACGAAGCTTCTGTCCAACCGCATCACCAAATGGGTGTCACCTCGCCTCTCCCCATCCCAGCACGGTTTTATTCTGGGGAGGTCGTTATAAGACAACTATAATGACCTTCACGTGACTTTGACTGCTAACTCTTGTAAGGTGAATGGCTTTGTGGCTCTCCTGGATATGGAGAAAGCATATGATTGGGTAGCCTGGAAGTATATTGATGCTTCCCTGGCCCGCTTCCATCTCCCACCCGCAGCTAGGCGCTGGATATCAGCGCTCTATGACCAGCTCCACACCAGAGTCCTGGCGCTAATGGGTTTTACAGTGGCAGTACCAGTTGGACAAGGTCTCCGGCAAGGGGACCCCCTGAGCCCTATCCTTTTTAACATCACCCTTGACCCCCTCTTGGCCTCCTTACAGGACAAGCTAACAGGGATTCTGGTCTCAGGTAAAGCCCCCACACGCACCATGGCATTTGCAGATGACACTGCCATTGCATTTGGCTGCCCTGGGGATGTTGCCCTCGCTGCTGTGACCATTGAGAGGTACACCAAGGCGTCCAACGCCATGGTCAACACCTCCAAGACAACAGTTGTACAGGTCAGCTCCCCCACCTTCCCCCCACCATTTGGTATTGAACCTGAGCGCGGTACCTTCCGTCACCTGGGCGTTCTCACCAACCAACAAGGAGTTGCGCTAAAAGACAATGAGGACTTGCTCCTCGCAGCAGTTAACTCCAGGATTGCCAGCTGGAACCGGCGGCACATCACCCCTCAGGGTCGAGCTCTGATGGCCAATGTGTTCCTCCTCTCCAAAGTCTGGTTCCTAGCGCACGTCTGCCCATTCACAGATGCCTTTTATACGCGGCTCAATGTACTCCTCCGCTGTTGGATCTGGGGCTCAAACCATCCACCAATGGCCCTCTCAACCATTGCCCGACCCTGCAATGAAGGGGGCCTAGGGCTTCTGGACACGCAATCCCACGCCACCACAATCTTCCTGAAGTTCCTATGGCCGATTGTCTGCTGGGACGCGACCCCCATGCCCCAATGGGCGCCCGCCCTCCGCCAGTCAGTGTCAGCAGCTCTGGGTCTTCCTAGAGCATCTCTGACCTCATTAGGGGAGTGGCTCACAAACCACCCAGGCCATCGCTAAAACCATCCTCATCCCCCTACTGGAACCAGGCTCTCCTTGCCCTGAAACGAGTAGGCGCGCGGATCCACCATGCCTTCCCATACAGAAGGGAAGGCCCTGGCCTCAGCCCTGTCGCCATGCAATTGTGCACAATGGACAAGTTGTCACAACTCGCCTCAACCCCCAAGATCGTCCTCCCATCCGCCCAAGACTCCTTGAGCTCCTCCCTCCCTCCGTGAGATTTGACCTTAAGGAATTGTGGAAGGACGTCTATCACCCCATTCTGTCAGCAAAGGTGTCCAACACCTTATGGAGGGTGCTCCACTGTTCATACAGGACAGGGGACCGGACTGGCCCTACCTTCCAGCACTGAAGCTGCCCCCGCTGTGTGGAGCCTATTGACTCCCACCTCCATCATTTTTTTCACCTGTCCAGGTGTCGCCGCATTTTGGCCAAAGGCCCGCGCGCTCCTCCATTCTCAGCCCTGGTCCGGACACCCTGTGCAAGACCTCATGTTCGAGCAGACATTGCCTGGTTGCCACCGACCCCTCCATGTCCTCGCCTATGCCACAGCCATCTGGACCATCCATAACTCCTTCCTTCATGATGCCTTTGACCAGCAGGTGTGGACCCTTCCACACATGATCACCCACTTTCAGGTACACTTTGAGATGGCCCTGAAGGTCTGCACTATGTCGCCAACCCTCCCGCGCTCAGTTGTCACTGCAGCACAGCTCTGGCGCGCAAACCCCCCTCCCTTTCTCGATGCCTTCTCCCTTCCCTCACCTCAGGCTCTTAGGAGCCCAGGCGTAATTCAATAAACATTGATGAATCCCCCCTCGGGTTGGGACCATCTAGTACTAAAAAAATGTAGATTAAGCCCAAAATTACTCTATTTCAGCGCAATTATTTTTAAATTTATAAAATAAGCTCTTAGAAAAATTGCAAGAATGATATGAGCAAAAATAGTTATTACAAGAAAATAACTAGAGAAAATATAAATAAATATTCTTATTTTTTCCGCAAGAAAGACATTGACAGTGTAAATCCTGCCAAGGATGAGGAGGGAGATCAAGGTATCAAATACTTTGACCAAGATCCTGAAAACGACAAAGGGTCATATGCCCTGACAAGGGGGAAAACTGAATTTTCAGGATTAGCATTGGAATGAATAGACTGACCAGACCAGCATGGCATTGGGTCATGAGGACTGCGCTCTGAGGAGGTGGCAGCGACGAAGAAAGGAAGAGAACCGCAGGCCAAAGGTTGTCATTAGCAGCGTTGTTTGTGAAAAGTGCTGTGCTCAGCTGGAAACTTAGAAGCATTTGAACTAGCCTGAGGCGGCATTCTCCTTTCCCAATCTTATTCTCACTGGAAATCTAGGCAAGAGGAGGGTGTTGGGATTTTTTCCCACCTTTCCAGCTTCCTAGGTTATCTTCTGTTTTGCTAGGGGATAAGTCCCACTAGCAAATGAATGGGATATCAGTTGATTTTGATTTCAGCTTAACAATTTCCATGGATTTTTAAGTAATTTGCCAGGTTCAGATCATCAGTATCAGTCCATGAAAATGCATAAGATCTCTTTGGGCAGAGTTACCAATGAAATTGAGGCATCTGTTAGTTGATTGTTGATCAAATACTAGGTGCACCAATTAAGATTGATCAGGTTTCATCAACAACTGATTAAGAAATTAATTGGCAGTTGTGAGGCGTGTGATGCCACCTGCAACTAGCAAATTAATCAGTTGGTTTGCAACCTTCTATAATGGGTAAAGAGTCCCATTACCCAAGCAGGTTGCTAGCCAAATGTAATTGGTTCACTGTGATTGAGCAGAAACTTTAGAGACACGTTTTTTGGCTCTTTCCATTTTTAGGTCTCTGGGATGTACAACGGAGGAATCCTTAGCCCAATGAAAAAGACCATCGCTAAAAGAGACTTTGCAGGTAAATTTAATGGCAACGGCTGCTTTTTCATGTCTAAAGAGCCAACTGAGGATTTGAGCGCCAAATTCCTCTGTAAATTACCTATCATTTTATAATAATAAATCAGATTGTTGAGATTGCAAATTGTATACTATATTGTTGAAGTTCTATATACCTTCAATTAATTATTGTTGTAGTATAGTAAATTGTGGACTTTGTGTGATAAAGAGTAAGGATCAGATATCCTTAGAAGAGAAGAAGACCATATACAGCAGATCTTTGCCAAGTCAGCGTGACAGGGACTAAGGCTTGGAACCTCTGAATCTGAGATTGGATTATATTCAGCCAGGGTAGGCGAGAAGTCCCTTAATTGTCAACATAATTAATATTTCGTGGATCATTCCACCTTTTTCGTTGTACCACCAATCAACTATGTTTATTTATTCAACTAAGGTTAATATTCTTCATACTTTTATTTCACATTTATCTCTTACTATCAAGCAACGCAAATTGTGCACATAACCAAACATGTGTAGTTGACTTTTGGAAACAACGATCAAAAAATCCAGATTTAAACAAATACTCACCAAGCTTTTTCAGCATCATATAACCCTTCCATAAATGGAGCTGTATAGAGGGCTAATGGCACTTTTATATTCATTCTGTGAAAGATTTTTAATCCACTATAATGAAACCTTTTCCTATCAAGTGCTCTACCTGCCTATTGGGTCAGCTACCAATGGTAATATGGATGTCCCACTTTAAGGCGCTTTATGGCAGGGAACCCTTTTTACTAATTAGTCTACAACCTATGCTAACGTCAACAACTCCTGAAACTTCTAAAATCACTCTGCATTCTTTAACTGATGATATTATCCAATTGAAGTATCATGACAAGAATGCTTTGGTGCATACCACAACCAATGAGAAAGGACAAAGCAATTTATGATTACCTTCCTTTCCATTATATTAACCATGAGACTTAGTATTGTTCTACCACCCTTGCTCCAGGGGAAGAACTAACAAGCTTGTTACCTCTTTGTATGGCTTTTAAAGTTCTTCATAAATGTGATTTGGAATACTCCAACATCATTGTTGAAAGGGCATGGTCACTAATTGGGTACATGTGCGATTTCTTATAGCTTTTGTACCCCTCCAACAAGCACCACTTTCAAAAATTCTGATATATGTCATCAATGAATGTATGGAATCTAACAGATAGCTGTACATGTTTGAATATCATTAATTAAATTTTAGAGCAATATGATGATTTCTGTCCCTCAAATAACCAAACAAGGATGTAATGTAAATATAAAAAACAGGTATCTTTATTTAGTGAGCTAATAACACTGCCTTACAATCTTATTATTAATGATATCTTTTTGAGATTTAAACCTAATCTGTAAGCATCATTAACAGCGGTTTCCATACCATTCACTTGGGTTAAAGTTTAGGCCATATATCCAATTCCATAAAAGCTTAGGAACTCTTGGGGTCCATAGTTTGCTTAGCCCTACGCCGGGGTCCATTACCTCCAGTATAGTCAACCATTTCACTTAACTTTATTGAGGTTAATCTGAAAAGGAAACTTGCAACAGTAGCATGAATAATCATTCTCTAATGTTTCAAAATGTAATCATTTTATGAAAGCACTCGTCAGATCTCCAATATCCTTTGTAGTCTATTTTAAGCGCCAATTTGATTTAGATCAACCTTAGAGGATTTGTTAATAAACTGACCTTATTGATCAGTCATATCAGTTCTCCAAAATGCTTTATTTTAAGCTTTTAATTGTGCAAAATTTCTGGTTCACCTGACTTGCAATTGGAGTCTGGGTCAACAAGTTTATCTCCTCCACATCTCATCCATTATAATTTAGCCATCCAACATCCATGCAAAAGGTGTTTAGCCTGGCAGGGTAATTACTGCTTCCACCCTAGTGCAGGTTTTGTTCTATACAAATTTTGAAACCTGTACTGGCTAGAAAAATTCTCGTATGTTATATTTGTCCCAAGGTCAGCCCACCTTAAATTTTTTCCAACATCCATGCATGGATCCTAGAATTGACATTTAC
Organism: Massospora cicadina; assembly: GCA_022478985.1. Taxonomy (NCBI): domain Eukaryota; kingdom Fungi; phylum Entomophthoromycota; class Entomophthoromycetes; order Entomophthorales; family Entomophthoraceae; genus Massospora; species Massospora cicadina. The sequence continues at coordinate 61,300 of JAKSZP010009646.1, read as the reverse complement.
CTATTTTGAAAAGTTAATCGAGGTAACTCTCTTTTGGATGGTTATCATATTTCTGATGGCAATTGGGTTTATGAAAGGCTAAAACGTTACAGTATTCCAAGGTCTGCTTTAATCTCAGCAGTCTGTGGCCCCTCCTAGCCTGTAAGATGAGGGTCTAAATGTAAAAACATTCTTTTAATTTATTGCCCTCCTCATAGGCTCATCTGGTCTCTAGTGATGAGGGGATGGTGGTGGTGTCATTCAGAATGCTGGTAGTTGAGGCCTCCTGCGCCTTCCAGGAGACCTTCAGGGGAACTGTTGAGGTTTTATGTGACACTTGGAAATCTTAATGATGCTTTTCTCCGCTTCATGGTAGAAAAGGTTGACAATTTGATAATGTTGGTGAAGCATAATCACACTCAAATACCTTACATGAGCTCTCACTTAGTGAGGGATGATGTGATTTAATTATAGTTTGTGCATAGATTCTAAAAAAATGTCAGGTTTATAGAAAATTCTATGTATTTTTTGGTTGTATTATGATATCCCCATTAAGAGAATCTCATAATTTTACAATTTTAATTAATTTTTCTACTTTGGGCCCTCATCCCAATTAAGCAATGATAGAATTTATTAGGCTTTTACACTTAAATTATTACTTAATTTCACATTTTATTCGTGTTTAAACTTTTCAGCAACACTTCCAGAGATCCCACATTATAATTCTTACTATAACATGGTCCATTGGTAATAAACACACCATCTCACTTATATTTAATGTTGAATTATTTATTCTTATTAAAATAAAAGAGAAAACCACCAACAACTTGGGAATCCCTTGGCACTGTTTCCAGGTTCCCAATAATCTGCCAAAGAGCCTAGCACTCCACAAGGCATCCATAGGTGACAAGAGGCTGGTATGGGTTTTTGCGCCCTTCTAACACCTTGACTTGATGTAAGAAGCTGACTAAGATTCCATTGAGAGCATTTTACTTGTTGGAATGGTGAATGGAGGCTGGGTTGAGCTATCGCCTCCCCACCGCACCTTGACCTTATTTTAACCTTGTTTGAGACACTGGGTGAGCAAACATATGGGTTTACCCGCCTGTCAACTAGAAGAGAGGTAAGAAAGGTAGCTAACCCACACCTCAACCAGTGGATATAGCCTGTCAAAACCCAATCACGGATCCTATGATTTGACACTTACCTTTACAATCAATCAAGGCAAATCCCTTTTGGATGATTTTGCATATGTTGTATATCAAGTAGATAACTGTGTGACCTTATTGTTACAACTTTGCAATATTTGCACTTTTACTTTCTTATTTGATTATAAAAATGCTTCTAAATCCCATTTTCCAACGTTCATAACTGGTATCTGTACAATCTTATATTTTTCTGCAAATATACCTTTGGCAACTAGTTAAGCTTCTAAGGTAAGATTGATCCCCATTGGGGGATGACACTTTACTTCATTATGGAATTGACAATTATTGCATCTGTTGAACTCAAGGCTGGCATTCAAGGGCATCTTGACTTTAAATGGTCCAGTTTATTAATACTAGTCACACTATGTGGCCATTAAAAACAAAAGACCTAAGGAAAATTCTGGCGCTGATGCAATGTTGTCATAATATTGGTTTCTTTATTTCGTCTAAATGATTTAGCATATTGGTTGTCACATCCCTTAGACCAAAAAGCACTTGGCTCCCTTAGGGGCTTTGAAGTCAACCACTGGGTTGCCTCTGTACTGAGAAAGACTTCAACAAAATCCAAGTATAAAATCCATATGGTACTTGCAAAGGAAAACCTATAATTTCATAATTGTCATGATATCTTTTGGTAAACAAGTTCATGTCACTTGAGTTGTACATTTTTAATAGTTTAAACTGAACCTGGGCCACTGCCACTTTATCTTCTGTCCGAAAATTAACAAGATGGATGCCTCCCTAAATATTCAAATTAAGGTTGCCATTAGTTGGAGCTGGCAGATTGACTAATTACTTCATTTCGATAGTATTTTAGTAATAAGGTGCTGATTTGTGCTCCATATTTGGTTGGGTTATTCTATTTCAATAAATATGTCAAGTCTGGATGTATTAGGGCCAATCCCCAATAGCCAATTGGATTTATTTTTGATCACTAGCAATTTGTGCCAAGGATGATTGACAATTAAATTGATGAATTAATTAATAATAATTTGACATTAGAAACTGAAGCTGAGGATGTCAACATATTTAATAGTTATATTAGATTGAGAGTTTGACATCAGAGGTTAAGATTACTAGTGACTGATTCCAAGGGTAATCCAATCATATATTAATTAGGAATTAACTGACAAATTATGCCGAGGATAATTGTATAACCAGTATAGTGCTGAGGTTTCCGATATGAGAGCAAGAGAAGACCATTCCACCACCTAGGAGTCTGAATTACTGGTGACTTAAGGCTGAGGTTATATGATGATAATTTATAATATAAAACTTTATATGACTGACCAGCGGCTGATGCTGAGTATGAGTTGAACTAATATTAATTGCTTAATTGTGTTGAATTATGAAGGAACAAATGCCAGTAGTGATTGATGATGATTGGTTGTGATGCCAACAATAAATGCCAATGATTGTTGATAGGCAGGCAGTAGATTGCAATGGAAACGCCTTAATATAAATAGTTGTATTTCCCTCATAATAAAAATTTCTCTTGTGCCCATCTTTTGTTAGTTGTTAGTAGTTAAGCCGCTAGATTAAAGAAGGTGGGACTGGAGGTCTCCCAAGGTAGGTGTGGGTGCGCATCTGGATGGTTGTTGCTATCAACTTCCATACTTTAAAATAACAAGGAAGCCTGTAGAAACTTGGTTAACCAGCCACCAACAACGATGTAATGAGTACCATTAGCCATGAGGGTTGAAGAGAGCCAAGAGCTGGGCTTCCAACAATAAGGGGACAGACTTGCTGGTGCCACTTAAGATGGGCTGGCGATTGACCATGAGGGAGAAGTAGCAAGGGGTCAGGCCACCCAGGAAGTGGGCTGAGGACCACTTGGTGCACTCCCAAGAGGGGTCTCTGTCACCAAGTTGAAGTTGTTGGTCTGCTGGGTTGGTTGGTTGCCTGTATAATTGTAGCTGGAAGGTATGCCTATGAAATCAAAACGGCAAGGGTCAGAAGTCTTTATACTATGTGGCCTGGTACACTAGCTGAGCCATAATGTATCAACCGTAAAATTTGTGACATTTTATCAGTGTCAAACCCTAAAACAAAATGATAATTAAATAGTAGGAAATTTACAAACCCAAAAAAGTAACTGTCTCCATTGACTGCTCAAAAAGTGTCAGTCCCAAATTAAAACAATAGAACAAACTCCACTTAAAAACTAAAATGCGCAGCTGAATGAGATAACTTAAAATTTACATAATTTATAGTCCGTGAGAAAATTGGGGTAGCCAGATACTTTATGGAAAAAAAGCTCCCAATAGAGTTATAAAGGGTTAAATCCTTTCTGACATGTTTCCTCGCTGAGCAGTAAAGTTTAGCAGTACTAGCCACTACCCCATGCAGGAGCAGCAGCTGGCGCTGATTCAGGAATCTCACATGATAAAAGCTTTATGAATAACTTATAAGATAAACTTATAACAATTGAGTATTTAAATAAAAAAATATTCATTTATAAAATTTAAAGGTGAGCAGTGCAGGAAAGAAAAGTTAAAGCTTCATTTTACTCAGGACAATGGGACCAGGGCACCCTCCTTGATGCACAAAACTACTAAAAAGGTATATAACGATGTTTTTATACCTATTTATCTTCCATTAATACTAAAGCTGGTAAACGTATCCTAGAATAGTCATGGTGGAAGGAATATAAATGGATGCTTCTCGTTATGTAGACTCATTAACAATCTATCTAATGCAGATAGTAATGGAGTAGAATATCTACAGGGCACAGATTGATCTTGTTAACTAATAAATTGGATTTTAGAAACCCTTCTACTTCCAAAGCCTCTATTTAGTCAGCTAATTGTTACTCAGCACTAATCCTAAGCTCCAAAAGATTTTAATATTTACATTATTGTAATGATGGGACTTATTAAAAAGAACAAAAGATGCTTTTTGTCCTACTTCCATTATGACTATATCATCTGTTTATAGATAAAACAATCTATGAACTAGAAAGTTCACAAGCTGTACACCAAACAGTCCATAAGCCAGTATTTTACTTCTTTGATGATGTATTTACAACAATAGTCAGCAGTTATTCCCTGGGTTCTCAGCTGCAGCCTCTACCAATGGATAACTGCTATAAATCTTTCACTGCTTTAGCTTATATTTTATATAATGGTAACTTTTATTAAATTATAAATTGGTAAATTATAATGACTTTTTAATCTTGATCTACCATATCCCCTGCCCCAAAACATCCAATTTACCTAAGAAAAGTTAGTGATCTATCATTGGAATGTGTGGATCTAAAATTTCTGGCCTCTAATACCTTATTGACATTGACTTATCCAATGAGAACACCAGCATCAAGATTGACTCAATATTGACAACTGTTTTTGAATACTGTAACCAGCCTGTGCTGATCCTGACTTATCTTTTAATTTCCATTCTTTTTTAAGTTTTGAAGTTTTGGTGCTAGAATTATCCCTCGTCTTATAACTTCTGTCAACATATTTAGAATTTTGAAAAATTGGAACATCTTCTAATTCATTATGGTTGGCCAATCTTGTGAGCCATGGGAGCAACCACTACACCTGGACAGGAAGAAGTTCTCGCATGGAACCAATAAGAGGCTCAAGAAGGCTGCTGCTAATCTCACCAACAATGGCAATTTACCCATGTAGTGGATGAGCAGTGGGTACAACCTATCCCTTTAAGGATATCCCCTCTTGAAACTTCTCACCACCAAGGAGTTGGTGGAAAGGATTAAGGGGCTTTTTGAGAAGATAATGGATGCCAGAAGTTACCGCCAGCCGTCAGGTTGCCTTCCCTTCCAATTCCAGAATGGCCAAGAATGGGGTTTAGGTTTCACTAAAGTTCACAAGTCACTTTTGAATGCAAACGAGTCATTCATATCAAACTCAAGTTCATGATTGCCTCCCAGCCTTCCAACTTTCCGCGGAATGGTGAGAGTCAATCTCCAGTAGTTTTGGGTTTGCCAAACCCATTTAATTTTAACATGGAATTGCCCCTACCTCCCCTGTCCCTAATTGCACCCCATTAGTTCTTTTATACAGATTTTACAGTTTTCAAGATATGGTTGACCTGTAAAAAGAATTTGGTAAATATTTTATTAGTGCAATTTGAAGTTTGGTTGTAGTGATCTGACTTGCTGACCTGGGATTCAAATAACTATTAAAATTACATAGTGTGTTATTTCATTGGGTTCTCACTTTAATATTTTCTCTGGTCTTAATGCACAATCCCTTTATTATTCCCATGTATATGGTAATAAAAGATAGCATCCCGAAACTGGTTCTGCTGTTGGTCATATTTTCTTCCTTTTAGATAAATCCCATAGGTTAGATCTTACAATTTTAGTTTAAGAGTCTGCGGTATATCTTATTTGCCATTTTCCTTGGTCTTCAAAAAGACTGGGCCATAGTGGCGCTCATCCCCACACTCTTACCTTCTATTCTTGAATAAGGGTACCATTATGGTTCGCTTCTATTTTTGTCTCCCTTCCCTGATGCTTTAGAGCACCGCAATCTTACCTTGCTATTGGAGGTACTTCCAAACCCATTTATCAATTTCCATAGTTTTTTTACAAGGTTAACACCTCCTGCTGCTAAAGACTCTCACCTGGTACAGCTCTTGCCTTTGAAGCTTATCCTCTTGGACTTCAGCCGCGACCTTCCACCAATGTTTGGCTCAGACTTGGGTATTGCAACTCTTGTTGTCAGTTACTAACCCCCAGTCCTTCCCATTCCTAGTAGTTATAAAATACTTTGGGTGACTATACCCATGGTATTCTGGTTTGTTTTTTGGGTGTCTATGCATCTAGAATGGCAGGCTAGTCTTGGATTTTTATCACTCTCATGAAAAACTCAGTCATCTTACTAGTAAATGGTCCACTTTGAGACTTGCTGGGCAAGCTGCCTGGACACTTTAACCTGCACCAAAAAGAGACAGTCAGGTATGTTAAAACATCATCTAGGGTGGCAGCATCTGTTCCATACAAGCACTAAGAGGAGTGACAGTGGCCATAGCCCTTGTACGAGCATACTAATTTGTTCTTGTGGTATAACAAATCAGTACTGAGTTTCCCCATATACAATAAACCCAGCCATGAATTCCTTGAAGGGACTTAAAGGGGAAGGTACAAGAGCAAAAGTGCAAACTTCACCACCATAGTAGAATCCTTGATGGCTAGGTTTTTAGTTGTTAACAGTAGGACTTCTTTATATATTAGCAGCATCTGTTATTCAAGATTTTTGTCATTCATGTTGATAAAATGAGATTAAAACAGGCCTTTAGATATCTTTAATCAAAAGATCCATATGACATAAACATTTATATGGTCAATTAATAATTTATTTGTAGAATATGGAAAGTATTGACCATATTTCACGCAAATGCAATGGCAGATGTTATACTGAGGGAAGCCCAATGATTAAATTTACATAGGTTGCAAGCAAATGAAATGGAAAGCCAACTTCCATGGAGAAAAACTGAACTACAAGATAAGGTGGCTGTATAAGCCAACCTATAAGTGCTTTTTTATGGTCTTAAAAGTAATTGGTTGTGAAAGATCACATATACAAAAGGAGCGGTGGTCTGCAAAGAAACAAACATAATTAAAACCTGCAGTCAATGTACTTATCAAGAAATTGCCTTTAACTCTATTATTCCCTGAGAGGTGGTGGGTAATGCACAACCATACAACCATATACAACCTGCTAACAACAGAGGGAAAAGAGCACTACAAAAGTAACAGTAAAAAGAGGACCCAAGGAAAGGGTGTACAGAATTACACAAATCACTAGATAGACTTAAAACATTAGGACTTGGTTAGACGTCAGAAAGGATTCCATAACCAAGTGCAGATAAGTGTCTGGGATTTTGGGTGCCTTGATCTGAAGAGCCCAGGATCACCCATGTGGGAACAGAATTCATAGCTTATTTATACAAAATAAATTACCTATATTGTTCAATACCTCCTTTAGGAGGTTTTGCAAAGAGCTCAAACCAAGGGACCATCTGATATAAAAAAAATCCTTATGAAACAATTCAACCAAAAAGAAGGTGGTCACAAAGAAACTATTTTGTAGGATTTGGGGAAACTATTTTCCATCCATTGAGGCACTGCGCTCAATTCAATCAATAAATGCAACTTATTGTTCATCATAGTGCAATAGCTCAAGTAGGCTTTCACTCAGCAATTGAATGCAACTGACTTTTGCCAGATTTGACAATATAGTAAATTGAATGGGACTCAAAAACCCGTTCAACAAGCAAATGTAACAACCCATTGTAATTAAGAAAATAACTGGTGCACTTTGAAGCCATGGATGTAATGCTCATATGACCATCATGCGCACCCCCAGAACCAAACTAGGAATGTTTTTTTAACCAGCATTAATCCAGGGTGTTCTTTAGGTCAGGCATGTCACCAATTTGGTACCCTTGGCCTCACTCCGCTCAACCTTATTACCACAATCTGTCCCCACAATTATTTCACCAACCATGACAGGACTGTTGTTTTTAATAAAATCTAGAAGATTCCCTTTAATTTTTGACCATTAAATCTTACACTATAAAAGTGAGAGGTGCAGGAGAAATAGAGATATGTAAAATTTCTTTATGTTCCTGTATTTAATCTATCTTTAGATATAAAATCCAAACTTTCTTGTAAAAATCAAAGTAGAATCCCTTTTATTTAAAACATCTCTAAAATCATACTGTAACATATGGGTACCAGAATAGGAATTTTTATATTGAAAAGGTCAATATTGTATTAATTTAATAAAATTTTAGATTTAATAGTCTCAGAGATTTAAGCGTAGTGCCATTTTCAACCTATATGGTCAGCTCACCAATATAACCTTGAGTTCATGTCACAGGCATGCAGGTTGATGGGGAGGGGGAACAGCACTGGTTGGCAAAAATGGCTCTCTGGCTCCTTTCCATTCAGTGTAACTGTCATGAAAATGACAGAAGAAGTTTAGACTGGCCTGCCAGTCAGGATGCGTGAGCACCTAAAAACAAGCCAGAATGCCAGAGGCATTGCTGCACGTACAATGTTGTATGGAGCTGTGAATTGGGAAATGAAAATGTTGGTGTAGGGCAATTGTGAATGGCAACCCAAAAACAAACTAAATGGAGACAAAACCAGGCACTGGGGGGTCTCGCTGCAGGGGATTGTACCACTGGGATAGTTTCTAAAGGTTTATCAGTAGGTGGGTTCAATACAACTGAGGAGACAAGGGGGCGGATCCTTGCTTGGAAATGGTGGATGTAAGGCCACAAGATCCCAGTATATTGATGGCAGATAATAGAAATAAGGGGGTTGAATTGCCAGAAGTTTCTGGCTTGCTAAATCCAGTTGACAATGGTGGGAGTCATAGTAATCATCAAAACTGGTAAAGCCCATCCAGTATAGGGACTGACAGGCCACTAGGGAAATGCCATCGAGACTATAGCTAGAAAAATATCAATAAAAAAGAAAAATTGATAGTTTTTGTGGCAGAAATTTATTGAAAGGAAAATTAAGAAAAATTGACGAACAATATTCTCAGTGCAATGCAACTGATTAAATAGTGGTTGATTAATGTGGGAACAAGCAGGGATTGGGTACCCCCCAAGTTTGACCTAACTGGCAAATTTTTTGGGGAGGGGGCAGACAATCTCAATGGAAACTGACATTGAAGGATTTGGCGGCAGATCAAATCACTGTCAGTTTGACCTCAAATGCCTAAACCAAGGCTCAACTTCATTTCTGTTGGTTGGCGTGATGGCATTTGGCCTGAAAAGCAACAGGGATTCCTCAGGGCCACCCAATGTAGGGGTGGTCCCAATTGGTTGGAAATGGGTTTGGGATGCCCAACCCACCCATGCCTGGTCACTGGGCCATTTGTTCAGTCAAGAGAGTTACATTGACTGCAACTCCCAATTTGCCAGATAGAGGTTTTAAACTGTTATCAATGGTTTCTGATGATACTATTTGCATGTCAGGGATCATCTCCAACGATTTTGAGAGGGGGTTAGCTTCAGCAATTGCACTGTTGGCCAAAATAAAATTGTTAGCAATTCTGGCTGATAGTTAAGTCTTAGTCCCTTTTTGACTATGTGGGTTCCAATTGTTGGGCTTAATTGCTGTCGGACATTTACCCTTGCAGCCTAAAAATAAGAATGCTGTAGGTCAAGTTCCATTGAAAAAGGGAAATGTCATCCATTTGCAATTTTCTGATGACATTAAGAGTTCATTTATTAAAAATAAAATTGAGAAAGTCAAAGAAATTGGCCAAAAGTCCCTTGCTGATTTTGGTGGATCCCCATTAATCAGGAAACACCAGTTTGGAACCTGTACAGGCACTAATAAAATCAGCTGGTTGGATTACTCTGACCTCACCATGGACTTTGGGAGTACCATTGGAAGGCACACCCCTGACCCCAATGAAGTCCTCCAATGCACCAGCGCGGGACCCCCCTTTTATAGACTTGGCAGGGGTCCCCCAAGGTGCAAGAAATTACTTGGGTGGTGATTGGCTCAAGTTATAAGAAAGTTACTTCATGGGTACATTTGGGCCAATCAGAATTCCTCTCCCTTTGCTCTACTGCCCTGAAGCGAGTTCCCAAGTTATGATTCAATATTCCTGAATATTTCCTAATTTGGACTCGTGTAGGCTATTCTGAACATATTCCCAAATTCTCCCTCAACCCTCAAAATTATTTTAAATTTTATAGTCAAAGGTTAAGGATCATTGTTTTCCCTTTATTGTGTGGGTAATAAAAATCCTATTTATAGCAGCGCTTTTTATTTAAACTTATTCTATTAAAAAGTATTTGTGGAAACCAGCTGGTGGAATGCACCAGCGAGCAAAAGTAAGCTGGTTTACCACAAAATGGTTCTCTTTACAGGGGATCTCTGTATTACCATAATCATTGCTCTTGAGGAGCAACTCGCCAACGCCTTATCCCATCTTAAGGATCTTGAGAAGCGCCCTTACAATCTCCCCCTTAAGGAAAAATTCACTCCTGATGAAGAATACATCCATACTTTCCTGTATGTTTATGAGGCTGCCATGTGTGGCTCAACTGTTACACAAAAAGTTCAGTACATCTTTCCCTGTTTAAGCTGCCTAGCACAAGAAATGATAGTTCCTTACCTGGACTCTTTGCTCACTTGGGTAGAGGTGAAGGAGGCTCTTTTGGCTGAATTCAGATCTAAGCAGAGTCTACTCAGGGAAAAACAGGCCTTTATGCGCCTTAGCATGTATGAGGATGAACCACTCCTTGCCTTTGCTGAACGGTTTTACCTCACTGCGCAAAGTTTAACAATCTCTAACATGCTCTCCCTGGATGATGCTATCGCAGCCCTGTTAACTGGATTAGCTTCTCAGCCCTCTCTAGCTAGGCATATTATCTCAGTGAAACGCCATTTTCAGAATATCTGTGATCTAAAGGAGGCGTTAATATATGTTGAAGATTTCCATTCATGTGCAAAAAACAAGGAAGATGAGGTGATCCCTCCAGCTCTCACTATCGAGGAGTTACCACTAGTTAATCAGTTTAGACCTGCTCCCTCTGTGCAACCTAAAAGGGTTACCACTCCTTCTTTAGAAATAGAACCCTGTAAGGTAGTAACAACCATCCATCCGCACCAGCTCACTAAAGCTGCTGTGCCCACCTCTCCAGCTAAGCTGGTAAAGGCGTGCCCTAATGCTATTCAATCTCCTGTGGCCATCTCTCCTACCTCCATTGTGGCCTTGCCAGTTGTTGAGAATACCCTTGGGGACGAATCTGAGGGGGTTATGATGACATTGGTTACAATCTATTGGGAGCCCCGCAGAAATAGAGGTTCCTAATCATTTGAACGCTAGAGGAGTAGATGAGACCACTATCCCTGAGAAAACTTACCTCAGTCAAATCTTAGGGTGTCCACAAGTGATTGACACTGCCAGTGATGGTGACCAATTCCTAGCTGGCTTGATTCGACCTCTTCAGCGTGTTCATCCCTTACAATCTATCATGAATAACTACCCTGAGACGTCTAGAAAACTCACATCCACCTTATAGCTCAAAGAGGTCTTAGCTTTGTCGCCTAACTTTGGAGGGCCCCTCACTAAGGTTGAAGTAGTCATTCAAAAGGTCCGAATATTGGCTACCTTGGACACTGGCTCCTCAGTCAACGTGATCTCTACTAAGCTTATTAAGAAATTAGAGCTAGCGCCTGACTTGGAGTACACGCAAGGATTTGGAACCGCTGTCCCCAATAATACCCGTTCTATTGGGTCATATTCCTATCTTCCCGTTTGAGTTGGGAAGCTTATTTTATCAGCTCCTGCTGTGGCTTTGGATAACAATGTGTATGATATGCTCATTGGCACTCAGTTTATAATTGAGTATGAGGGAATAATCAACCTGAAGTAAGGTTATCTCTCATTAATCAACTATGAATTCCCATTAGTCTTATCAAATAATGAGTCCAGTAAGCATGAGTACTCTTGCCTGGTTAAATATACCCTCTCAGCAATACCTTTATCATATGACACTTCTGGACATAGCACAAAGAAGCTTTCTAATTCAGTGGATTCTAGAGAAGGTATCCCTTTTTATGCTACAGATGAGGTCCTGATCAAGCCTGGTGAACAACGAGTGGTTAACACAAAAATCACGCTTCATATCCCACGCCACTGTTTGTTGCACCTCGTTAGTATTGATGGCATAAGTCCCTTGGAGCCTTGGGTATTGCCTGGTATTCTTGACACAGCCTACAAGAGGCACATTATGCTGCTGTTAGGGAACCTCACCTCAAATGACATCGTTGTGAAAAAACACCAGGAGATTGGCAGAGGATTGTTAGTCCCTGTGGAAGACATTGAACAGATTCACTCCATTAGCACCATGATGGATATGGGCCTGCCAACGGATACCTGGTGTGTACTTTGCCCAATGTACATATTTCGGATGAGCTGACCCCAGATGAGCTGAAAAAAGTTCATACTCTCCTTGATGATTATAGTGACATATTCTCCAAATCAGATAACGATTATGGTCACATGAAGGGCTGGTGCCACTCCATTGATGTGGGTGATGCCCATCCCATTTGGTCAAAACTCTACCACAAGTCCAAGGTGGATGAACAGCAAATGAGGGCAGAACTTCAGCAGTTACTCGATGCAGGGTTGTTAGTTCTTTCACAAAGCCCCTGGTCTTACCCTCTCATGCTAATAAAAAGAAGAATGGGGGACATCGGATAGTCATGGATTACTGCAGATTAAATAACCTCACAAAAAAGGATAGCTATCCTCTTCCTTGTATTTATGATGCCTTGGCCCAAATCTCAGGCTCTAATCTCTTTTCTGCCATGAACTTAGCTAGCGGCTATTGTCAAATGGACCTTTCTCCTCAAGATCAGGAGAAATGCGCTCTTATCTGTAGTGAAGGTCTCTTCCAACTTACACGATTACCTCAAGGGTTGTGCAACGCACCTGCCTCTTTACAGCGTGCAATGGATCACATCTTACGGGACTTCAAGTTGACTTATGCCATAGTCTATCTTGATGACATCAAGGTGTTCTCAAAAATCTTTAATGAACATCTTGATCACTTGAAGGAGGTGTTTCAACGGTTACATCAGTCTAATATAAAGGTGAAGCCCTCAAAGTGTACCTTCTTCCAAAGAAAATTGGATTTCCTCAGCCACTCCATTTCACAAGAAGGCATTCAGCCCATGCAGGATAAGGTCGCAGCCATCTCAAAGATGCCGGCCCCAGAATATCTATGGGATATTCAGGTATTTCTAGGGATGATGGGATATTAACATCAGTTCATCCCTAAGTTTGCTCAACTCAGTGAGCCCCTTATCTGACTACTAACCAAGAATACCCCTTCTATTGGGTGCTGAACAAAACGCTGCTTTTGAGATGATGAGGCAATTACTGCAGCAATTTCATATTCTGCGGCACCCAGATTATAGTAAACCCTTCATCTTATTCACTGATGCTTTGGACTATGCCGTTGGGGCCATCTTAGCTTAATTAGATGAACATGGGGTGGATCATCCTGTATCATAAGTTAGTAAGATGCTGTCAAAAATGGAACGCAATTATAGTATAACTGAGAAGGAGTGCCTTGCTGTCCTGTTGGCTGTAAAGCACTATCACCCCTTTCTCTATGGAACCATCTTCACTGTAGTTACTGACCACGCATCTCTAAAGTGGTTACAAAACATGAAGGATCCTGCTAGTCGGCTAGCTCGCTGGGCTCTAAAGCTCCACTTTTATGACATGAAGAATGAACACTGTACTGGAACTCATCACTTGAATGTTGATGGGTTGACTCGGCTACCAGTCCTTCACTTGGATAATAGTGAGGCAGAGAGGTTACATGATCTTTTAATGACCCCCAGTGAATGGGAGGATGAGGATGAGCCTTTTCAGAAGATGTTAGCCTGGCACTCCCATAATACTAAAATTAAAGCTAAGAAGTTGTATAAGCAGGTGGGGACAAACTGGCTACCTTACCTTCGACTTTCAGAACGTGTACCTGCTATCTTAAAAGCACATTCTACCCTAGGTCATGGAGGGGCAAGAAAAACCTATGAATGGATTAAGGATTGATTTTACTGGGATGGATTGATGGAATCTATCCTTGATGTTATGGAAGCCTGCCTTACTTGTAAAAGCAATCTGGCTTCAAGTCTAGATACCAATATTAACCAACTACTCCGCAACAACTATTCCACACTATCAGCTTAGATGTAATAGGTCCCCTTCTTCAGTCTACTAGTGGAAACAGATTTATCCTAGTAGCTATTGACCACCTCACTAAGTGGGTTGAAGCTGTAGCTCTTCCTGCTCAAACAGCTAAGGCCACCGCCACCTTTTTACATCAACACATCTTCACTTAACACGGTTGCCCCTCAAGTACTACTCTGTGATAATGGCAAGAACTTCACCTCCATAGTAGTCAAACTTCTGGCCACTTCTATGGGAGCACAACAACTCTTCTTGGCTCCATATAATCCTTCCACTAACGGAAAAGTGGAATGAACAAATGGAACCTCGGTTTCCATTCTGCAAAAGCTGGCTCATCTGATCCTCTTCACTGGGATCGATATTTGCTTAGTGCTCTTATGGTATACCAGATCAGCTATCACCAGATTTTAAAATGTCTTCATTCCATGTCTTGTATGGATTGGAACCAGGCATACCTGCCCTCTTATCTAAGGATGTATTCTCTTCTAGAGTTGAGGAACCAGATAAAGTTATGAGAGAATTGGCTCAATGCATAATTCAACTCCAATCTGAAGCTATGGCCAATTTAGCCAAAACAGTAACAAAAGAAGGACAGGCTGCAAATGAGTCCCAAACCCCCTTACCCACTTTCCAAGTTTCTGACATGGTGTTGTACTACCATAACTGCATCACCCCTAGAAGCGGTAAATTTGGAACAATCTGGGAGAGTCCTTTTACCATAATTTACAAGAGAGGAAATGAGTACTCTATCAAAAATCTAGCTACTGCTATCACTATTAATCACGTACATGGCCATTTCCTTCAGCCCTACTCGCCCCCCAATATTCTTGAGGGGGTGATGTCAGACATTTCCATTTGCAGCCTAAAAATAAGAATGTTGTAGATCAAGTTCCATTGAAAAAGGGAAATGTCGGCCAATTGCAATTTTCTTATGTCATTAAGAGTTTGTTTATTAAAAATAAATTTGATAAAGTCAAAGAAATTGGCCAAAAGTCCCTGGCTGATTTTGGTGGAACCCCATTAATTAGGGAAACACCAGTTTGAAACCTGTACAGAAGATAGTAAAATTGGCTGGTTGGATTACTATGACCTCACCATGGACTTTGGGAGTACCATCGGAAGGCACACCCCTGACCCCAATGAAGTCCTCCAATGCACCAGCGCGGGGACCCCCCTTTTATAGACTTGGCAGGGGTCCCCCAAGGTGCAAGAAATTTCTCAGGTGGTGATTGGCTCAAGTTTATAAAAACGTTACCTCATGGGTACATTTGGGCTAATCAGAATTCCTCTCCCTTTGCTCCACTGCCCTGAAGCGAGTTCCCAAGTTATGATACAATATTCCTGCATATTTTATAATTCAGACTCACATAGGCTATTCCAAACATATTCCTAAATTCCCCATCAACCCTCAAAATTATTTTAAATATTAGATAGTTGAAGGTTGAGGATCATCATTTTCCTTTATCATGTTGGTATTAAATTTTATAAAAATTCTATTTTTACCAGCGCTTTTTATTTAAACTTATTTTATTAGAAAATATTTGTGGTAATCAGCTAGTGGAATGCACCAGCGAACAAAAGTAAGCTGGTTTCCCACAATTGCCATCAGTTTTGAACCAATTGACTTCAATTTGGTGATCTCAGCAGAGATTTTTTTAATCTAATGGACAATTCTGGCTGAGGTGAGCATGGGTACTAGGGAGGAATCCAAAGGGAGATCTGTTACCCAGAGCTTGTTTACCACATGGGTGAGGTCACCCTGGGTGACAGGGGTACAGTCACCCTCTTTAGACCTTTTTATTTGGAAATGGGAAGATTGCCTAATCCATGCACAGGGGACATTCCTCAGGACTTACAGTAACTCACAATCTAGATGTGGTAGCACAGAGATTTGAGTGTTTTTTGTATAGATTTTGTAAAGATCAATTAATTTAAGTAATAATTAGTGTATTTTAGATGATATTCTATGTAAAATCTAAAGTAAGCTTGTAAAAAATTGTAGAGATTCAATATTCAGCCTCAGGTCATTAAAAAGTCAGTCTAAAATATAAATTATGCATATAGTTGGAAAGAGGAGGCTATGGGCCATGCACAGGTACCCCAATATCTGGTGCCAAACAAGCGAGATGTTTTGGGAGCATTGCAAAGCTGGCATGGTGCACGCAGTGAATGAACTAATAGCTTGAGCACTTCTAATGCTGTTGCTCCTAAACCAATGAAAAAAATGATTAAAGATAACAATTATATATCTGTTGAAGATTTCTCCAGGCTGATAATTATCAACGTCACTCAAATTGATGCAATGCATGAACATTAGCATGCAGTGGATGAACGCTTCAAATAGTATTTAAACCCAATCTATTTGGCCTATCTTTCCAAAATTTATAATTGAATCTACTTTACAGAGATTAGAAAGGGCAAGACCTATAACATTACTCTTCTTTAGACTGAATTCCCTCAGGATGTGTAATGGAATTTTGTTTATGCAGTACCTGTACCTATATATACATCACAAAGTTTTAGCTGAAGATGTGAAGCTATATCTTTATTAATCACTCCTGCCATATTCACCAAACTTGACAAAAGTATTACTGAGCTCTTGACCAGACTAAGAGACTCTGACCATTCTCTGTGGTGACTCAATAATAATTCACAACACAACAGCTACCCTGTTGACTTCATGAAGAATAAATTTGTCATCAACTATGTGCCACAGAACCAGCACTGGGCAATACCAATATCAATTGTATGTTCACTAGAAACATTGATGGTGATATTATACCTGATTTCTCTTACTTCTCATATCACAGGTTTATTTTATACAAAATTGGTGTCAAATATTAGTTAAAATTGTTATCATTTACCATCCAGCATCTGCTTTATAATAAATAAAATTTGTTATACAGTTAGTTTCTCATTTTCATTTCAATCCAATATCACAAAAGCAACCTGAAAACATCAATGTTTCATGTTAAACCAACAGCTGTACACCCTGACATAGCCCACCTAGTTTTTCAGTTTAATATTAATAATAAACTTAAAAGTTTGGGTGCAATATCTCAAGGTCTTAAAACTTGAAAATCACTATCTGATAAGATTATAATATCTTCTTTGCTGTTGTGATTATAAAATTATTTTTTGACAAAATTGGCCTGCAGCTCTTTTGAATTAAACTTACTGGTGGTCTCTGTCAGAAATTCTCCTTCTCAACTTTTGGGAAAGAATGTTGGAGTCCAATCTTTGAATAATATTGTGGTTATCAATGATATGAATACCAATGGCAAAAAAACCTTGGCAGATTCTCAGTGGAATCCTAGCTATCGTGAAAATATGATTTATACCCAAAATTGGCGTAATAAGGTAAGAACTAATAACAGGATTGCTCTGACTTCTTGGCCAAATTTGAGATGTTCAATATTGCATGGATCTGAACCTCCTTGAGGTGAGAAGATTTTACCCGTTGATGATGTGTGTGCAAATTAACAAATCATTACCACTCAGATCTGAACCCCCCCCCCCGAGGTGAGAAGATTTACCCACTGGTGATTGGATACAATTTATCAAATCATTACCACACGGGTTGGTATTGCCACAAAATATTTATCTTTGATCTGATAGGCCAAAAGCCTATATTTCCTAATTTGGATGACTCAGCTTTATAATACTTTAGCCCTGAATTCCCATGGCCCCAAGGATCAGAACTAGTTTAAATATGATATACTAGTATTGAGAAAAGGACCTTTTCCTGGTTTGCCCTGCATAAACAATAAATGAACATAAAAAACTTCAACAAAAAGTAAAAACTTAATTTTCTTAAGAGTTTAGTATTTATTTTCAATAATCCATTGTGGGATCCAGTGGCACATAGCACCAGCAAGCATAACTTTTTTTTAGTACTAGATGGCACCAGCAAGCATAACCTTTGCTAGATTATGACAATTTGGTGCTCACTACAGGGGGCACGCCTGTACACTAAACCGTGGTTATTAACATGGAGGCTGTAAACGTGAGCAGCTCTTCTGGATCTTCTTTAACTAAATCACAATTAGTTGCTCTTGAGAAGCAACTAGCCAGCTCTTTCTTCTGTCTCAAAAAGCTAGAGAAACGGCTGCTCAAATTACCTATAAAGGACAAATACACCCCGGGTGAAGGGAGCATTGCATCCTTTTTGTACTTTTATGAAGCTGTGATGGATGGCGCCATTGATAAACAAAAAGTTTAGTACATTCTTCCCTGTTTAAGCTAAAAAGCACAAGAGTTGATCGTTCCTCACCTGGATCCTCAGCACACCTGGCCAGATGTTGAGAAGGCCCTCTTGGCTGAATTCAGATCCAAGCAGAGCTTATACAGGGAAAAACAGGCTTTCATGCGCCTTACCATGTATGAGGGTGAAACCCTCATTGGTTTTGCTGAGCGTTTCTATCTCACTGCTCAAAGGCTGGCTACTTCTAACCTGCTTACCCTGGATGATGCTATTGCCACCATATATAACAGGGTTAGTTTCACAACCCTCTCTTGCCAGGCATATCATATCAGTGAAACGCCACTTTACAACTTTCCGTGATATAAAAGAGGCCTTATTAGACGTCGCCCATATTCCTTTAGGTGAGCTGCGGCCTATTGAACCGTTGGGAGTGAGGCCACCTGTGCCTATTCTCTATGCAAAACCTAATTTCTTTTGTGTGACTTAAAACGGACACCTCTCATTTATGTAAAGCGGAGATCCCTACTGTGGTTTCCCCCTTCAGCTCAGCCAATAGGTGCGTGCTCTAAGGGTATATCCTCCAGAACTACTGGGGTTGTGAAAATGCTGGTTAAAGCGAAGCTAATTACCCCACCTCTCGTGGCTGTCTCCCCCACTTCAATTGCAACCTTGCCCATGGTTGAGAATACCCCTGAGGCTGACTCTGAGGGGGTTACGATGACGTTGGGTACTAATTATTGGGAGCTCCCATGGAAGTGGAGGTCCCTGATCGCCTAAACGCCAAAGGAGTAGATGAAACCACCATACTGAAGGATACTTACCTCTTCCAAGTTATAGGTTGTATAGAAACTATTGACACAGCTAGTGATGCTGATCAGCTCTTATCAAGCTTTATACGCCCTTTACAGTGATGGCATACCATGCAGTCTATTCTGGAGACTCACCCTGAGACCGCACGCAAATTAACCTCCACTTTTCATCTCAAGGACGTCTTAGTGCCGTCAGCTAACTTTGGAAGCACACTTACCAAGGTTGAAGTAGTTGTTCACAAAGTCTGGGTGATGGCTATCCTGGATACAGGTTCCCCAGTGAATGTAATCTCATCTCAGCTGATGAAAAAGATTAAACTGATGCCTGACCTGGATTATGCCAAGGAGTTTGGAACTGTGGGCTTAAACAGTACTCGCGCCCTTAGCGCTTACTCCTCTCTTCCCATTCGCGTTGGGAAGCTTACCTATTGGCCCTGCTGTGGCCTTAGATAATAACTCCTATAATATGCTCATAGGTATTCAGTTTATTATTGAGTATGGGGGCATCATCAACATGAAGCAAGGGTTCCTATCTTTAATGAACTACGAAGTTCCGTTAGTCTTATCCAACAAAGAACTCATCAAGAATGACTACATCTGCCTGGTTGAATATCCCTTATCCGCTTTGCCTTTACATTATATCACCACTGGGCGCAACACTAAGAAATCGCCTGATTCAGTGGAGGCTAGCGATGGTATTCCATTTTATGCGGCAGATTAGGTGGTGATTAAGCCAGGTGAACAACGAGTGGTTTATATGAAAATTACGCTCCAAATCCCACGCCACTGTTTGTTGCACCTCATAAGTGTTGAGGGCCTTAGTCCTTTGGAGCCTCGTGTATTACCTAGGCTACTAGACCCTGCCTATCAGCGACCTATTACTCTACTGTTGGGAAACCTCACTGCAAAGGACATGATCATACGGAAACACCAAGAGGTTGGATGAGTATTTTTAATCCCTGTGGAGGATGTTGAACAGATCCACTCCATTGGCTCAATGGCAAATTTGGGCTTGCCAATGGACAACCTGGTGTGTACCTTACCAAACGTCCATATCTCGAATGATTTAACCCCAACTGAGCTAGAGAAAGTTCATAATCTCCTTGATGACTATGGCGACATATTCTCCAAGTCAGCTCACGACTATGGCCATATGAAGGGCTGGTGCCACTCCATTGATGTAGGTGATGCCTATCCCATTCGGTCAAAACCATATTGCAAGTCAAAGGTGGAGGAACAGCATATGAGGAAGGAACTCACACAGTTACTAGATGCGGGGTTTCTAGTTCCCTTTCAAAGTCCTTGGTCTTACCCTCTCTTGCTAATTGAAAAGAAAGATGGAGGTCACCAGGTAGTCATGGACTACCGCAAGCTAAATAACCTCATAAAGAAGGATAGCTATCCTATCCCTCACATCGATGATGCCCTGGCCCAACTATCCAGCTCAAATTTCTTCTCAGCCATGGACTTGGCCAGTGGCTATTGGCAAATGGACCTTTCTCCACAGGACCAGGAGAAATGCGCTTTGATATGCAGTGAAGGTCTTTTCCAACCCACATGATTACCCCAAGGGTTGAGCAACGCATTTTCTTCTTTTCAGCATGCGATGGATCACATCTTGCAAGACTTAAAGCTAACCTGTGTTATTGTTTATCTTGACGATATTACTGTGTTCTCAAAAAACCTTCAACGACCACCTGGATCATTTGAAGGAGGTGTTTGGAAGGCTACATAAGTCAAATATTATGTTGAAACCATCAAAGTGCACTTTTTCAGCGAAAATTGAATTTCCTTGGCCACACCATTTCACAAAAAGGAATCCAGCCACTACAGAACAAGGTTGAAGCCATTGCAAATATGCCTCCCCCTAAGAATTTGCGGGATATACAGGTGTTTCTAGGGATGATGGGGTATTACCATCAGTTCATCCCTAAGTTCTCACAACTCAGTGAGCCGCTTGTTCGCTTACTGAAGAAGAATATCTCCTTCCAATGGGGTGCTGAACAAAAAAGCCGCTTTTGAGACCCTGAAGCAGCTACTACAACGACGCCCTATCCTACGGCACCCAGATTACAAAAACCCTTTATCTTATTTACGGACGCCTCAGACTATGCCATTGGGGCCATCTTAGGACAACTAGATGAAAATGGTATTGATCATCTGGTATCTTATTTCAGTAAGATGCTTTCAAAGCCCAAAGGCAACTACAGTGTAACAGAAAAGGAGTGCCTGGCTGTTTTGTTGGCTGTAAAGCACTATTGCCCTTTCCTCTATGGGACCACCTTTACTGTAGTTACTGACCATGCTTCATTGAAGTGGTTACAAAATATGAAGGACCCTACTGGGCGGTTAGCTCGCTAGGCTCTAAAGCTCCAGCCTTATGATATGAAAATTGAACATTGTGCCAGAACTCGTCATATGAATGTGGATGGGTTGTCTCATCTGCCAGTCCTCCACTTGGATAATAGCAAGGCAGAAAGGTTGCATGATCTATTAATGACTCCCAATGAATGGGAGGATGAAGATGATCCAGTTCAGAAGATGCTAGCCCGCCACTCATGCAACACCAAAGCAGAAAATGGGAAGCTGTATAAGCAGGTGGGGGTGAAGTGGCTGCCTTACCTCTGGCCCTCAGAACGTGTACCTGCCATCCTCAAAGCTCGCTCCATTTTGGGCTATGGAGGGGCAAAGGAAACTTATGAGTGGCTTAAGGATCGATACTATTGGGATGGAATAGTGGAAGCTATAGTTGATGTATTGGAAGCCTGCCTTATGTGTAAGAAACAATCTGGTTTCAAGACTAGATACCAGTATCAACCAACTACCCCGCAACAACCTTTTCACACTATTAGTTTGAATGTCGTAGGTCCCCTTCCACAGTCTACCAGTGGCAACTGTTTTATCTTAGTAGCCATCGACCACTTCACTAAGTGGGTTGAAGCTGTGGCAATTCCTGCCCAAACAGCTAAGGCAACTGCCACTTTTATACATCAACACATTTTCACTTGGCATGGCTGCCCCCAAGTACTACTCTATGATAATGGCAAGAATTTTACCTCCAGAGTAGTCAAACTCCTAGCTACCACCATGGGAGCCCAACAACCTTTTTCAGCTCCATACAATCCATCTACCAATGGGGCAGTGGAAAGAGCCAATGGAACCTTAGTTTCTATCCTATGCAAAATAGCCTCTTCTGATCCACTTCACTGGGATTAATTCTCACCCAGCGCCCTTATAGCCTACCAGATTAGTTATCACCAGATTCTGAAAATATCCCCTTTCCAAGTTTTGTATGGCAGGGAACCAGGCATACCTGCTCTTCTGGCTAAGGATGTCTTCTCTAAAGGAGAGGAGCCTGAGAAAGCCATGCAAAGGTTAGCTAACTAAATTATTCAACTCCAAGTTGAAGCTATGACCAACTTAGAAAAAACAGTGACTAAAGAAGGGCAGGCTGCCAATGAGCTCTGCAACCCCTTCCTATATTTCAAGTGGCTGATAAGGTATTGTACTACTATAACTGCATCACCCCAAGAAGCAGTAAGCTTGGTTTGATTTGGGAGGGACCTTTCTCCATCAATACAAAAGAAGCAATAAATACTCTATCAAATCATTAGCCATGGGAGTTACCATAAACTGGGTACATGGCCATTTTCTATGATCCTACACTCCTCCTAATATTCTTGAGGGGGGCAATGTTGGACATTCTCCTTCTCAACTTTTGGGAAAGAATGTTGGAGTCCAATCTTTGAATAATATTGTGGTTATCAATGATATGAATACCAATAGCAAAAAAACCTTGGCAGATTCTCAGTGAAATCCTAGCTATTGTGAAAATATGATTTATACCCAAAATTGGTGTAATAAGGTAAGAACTAATAATAGGATTGCTCTGACTTCTTGGCCAAATTTGAGATGTTCAATATTGCATGGATCTGAACCTCCTTGAGGTGAGAAGATTTTACCCATCAATGATTGGGTACAAATTAACCAATCATTACCACTCAGATCTGAACCCCCCCCAGGTGAGAAGATTTTACCCACTGGTGATTGGATACAATTTATCAAATCATTACCACACAGGTCGGTATTGCCACAAAATATTTATCTTCAATCCAATAGGCCAAAAGCCTATATTTCCTAATTTTTTTGCTCAGCTTTATAATACTTTAGCCCTGAATTCCCATGGCCCCGAGGATTGGAACTAGTTTAAATATGATATACTAGTATTGAGAAAAGGACCTTTTCCTGGTTTGCCCCACATAAACAATAAAAAACATAAAAACTTCAACAAAAAGTAAAAACTTAGTTTTCTTAAGAGTTTAGTATTTATTTTCAATAATCCATTGTGGGATCCAGTGGCACATAGCACCAGCGAGCATAACCTTTGCTGGATTCCAACAGTCTCATTAGGGTAAACCAATGTAATTTTTGTAATTCCATATCCTAATTTATAAAGCAAATTAATCCTAAGCTTCCATTCTTTTTTGTCTATACATTGTTTCAAGTATAACCAAGGCCCTCTAACCTGACCCTGATAAGATCCAATCATGCAAGGGTAATCAGCCCATGCAAATGAAAAAACTCTGGAAGGGCTGTCATGTCTTATAATATATCATTAATAAAATGCATCATTTGCTAACGTCATTACTACTAGCATTCCTGTCATTTATATATTTTAATTTTGTATGCTTTGTTAGACCTTTACAATCAGAGTCTTTAAATGGCTTTTTGAGCACACTCATTTGCATTTAAGAATAAAATTAGCTGTTTTCTGGCACCCCCGATGGTTTTATTTAGTGAAAAGGAGTTCAAAGCTTTCCTTTTCCTTATTTTCTGATTTGCATCAATGATACAATCTTTATTCGAGTTGAGCCAACCTTCATTTGTGATAATAGTATATCTAGAGTTTGTATAGTTTACCATCCTGATTTAACTATATTTATAAAAAGGGTGGTTAGCCGAGCGGGTAAAACTGCTTCCACCCCTAGTTCAGGTTTTGAGTTCGAAACCTGTACTGGCTAGAAAACATTTTCGGTGTGGTATATTTGTCCCAAGGTCGACCCACCTCGAATAATTTAACTATATTTATATACAATACTATCAGTTTAAGTGAACAAGTATGTCTATTATTGTATAATAGCACCAGTTTTACCTTTTTTAATATAAATACCAATTAGGTATTTTTTTGAAGTTAATAATTTTATATTGTAGGTGAAACAGCTTGTGACGTGAGGGCAACAGCAATACTATTTGTGTGGCGCAATACCATTCGGCTCTTTTGGCAGCAAGCTATTTTCATACTACGAGTATGACCTCGTGTCACACTCTCGAAACAAAATATCAAATTATAATGCCGAGTTAAATCCCAACAAAATGCATACCTGAAGCTTTTGATTGGGTAGGAAATTTCCAACCACCGAATCACCTGATTTTTTAATCCAAGTTGCCTATAAAGTCAAATGCCAAATAGCTCTAACCCCTAGGTTGATCGTAAGAGTTGCTGCTACCAGCTCACACGACGTACTTAGTTTGAACATGATCAAAGTTAAAGCCAAGGTTAAACGTACCTTGCGAAAGATCAAGTCGAGATTTTTTACTCGGCGAGAGATTCTGATATTTAGGTAAATTAGATTGGCAAAGTTTTATGGATTCATCTGTTTTTGTCTTTTGTTTAGCATGCTCTTTTTGCAGAGCTTTTGGAGCAATACACTTTTATTGTTATAACATGCTGAAGTTGTAGACAAAGCGCAGCGCTAAATATAGTTTAATCTTTGTTAACTCCCGCTTCAAACGAATTTTACTACGTATGTTAAAACTATACGTGGAATTTGTGTTGATGGAGAGTTGGCTGCATTATTTAAGGCATCTTTAGACGTTCGCTTATTAACTATTTTTAAGTTGTTTTAAAAATAACTAGATTTCTTGTTATATTCTTTTTTACTCATCAATCAATTTATAGTTCACATGTACAGCTTAAGTTTGTAATGGCCTTTTTGGTTTAACTAGTAAAGCTTATATATGGGTTACAACAAGGCTTTGTTTAAAAAGAGTTGGTACGGATCCGGCTTTTAGCTCGTTTAAGAGCTATTTTTTATTGCCAAGCTTTAAACCCTTTTTGTTTTGATGGAACTATATTAACAGTTGTACTGCTTCACGTCGCTACTAGTGGTTAATTATGTGCTGGATTTTCTAAACAGTATAGCTTCTTTCGAATGGATTATTAAAAGTTGGCATGACAATTTTATAATGTAGCTTTAGTTCACACCATAAATCTTAAACGTTAAAGGAAAATATTCATGGTGGGGCGAATTTAGCACAGATATACCACATTGAAAACCTGTAAATATTAGTAAAAGTGAGTTGTATCAAAGATTATATGACTCAAACTGAGATTGAGCGATATTGTGAGATGTAAAGAAACTTGTACTTGACACAATTTGATAAATTTTTCATCTGGTAACTTTGCTAAAATTTTATATAAGTTGGGTCTGGGCACTCCTTGGGGCTTTAGGAATACTCTTGATACCCATTGAACAGCTTGAGCAAAAATTGACTACCGACGAGAATGCTCTTCTCCTTTACTCAGTAAGGCCATGGCCTGTTTACGAACTAACTTTTAGAGCTGGGTTTATTACTCTGACCGAAACGCTCAGTCGGCTAAGGAGTACGGGCTAGAGATTGACTCCATAACTTCGAACTCACAGTAAATACGTCCAAGTGTAGGTTTAACACGATAGGAAGTCACAATACGCACTAGATAAGTTCAAAAGGCTTGGTATCAGGGCGGCAGTTCAAAAGTACCGCCTTGACTTGCCATACCTCCATCAAGAAGGGGTCAATACCTATGCAATCTTACGAGCACCCCGGGGGGATGGTACTGAGGCGCTTGTTTTAAGCGCAAGTTGGGAGTCCCAGAGCGACAACAGCAATGGCAATGGGGTTGGTCTACTCCTATCACTTGCTGAGCATTTTGCAAGTAAGAGGGGAAACGGCACACCTAAGTTTTAGCTATAACCCATTGGGCCAAGGACATTATCTTCCTTATCACAGATGGCGGGCTTCCAGCGCACTACGCGTGGCTATCGGCTTATCACCAGAGCAAACCCCTTCCAGGGATTGGTACGATGGTTGAATTGTTTGACTGGTTTAGAACATTTGCGCTTGAGATCTGGTGCGATTCAGTTGGCGGTTGATTTAGATCTTCCTGGCACTCACGACCACTACGCTTCGCTTCAGTTGTCTTATGGTAAGGCGCCAACTACGCAGCCACTGATTAAATTCAGGTGGGCCCAATGGTCTTCTACCAAATCTCGATTTGGTCGCCGCTACCACTTTGTCTGCCCCCATTTATGGGCGAGACTTCTCGATGGGTGGCCGCAGTTACCTTAGCCGCTTAGCCGTTGTGGCTTCACACCTCCGCAACATGGCAGTATGCTCTCCTACAACTCCGCAAGGTCTGTTTCTGACCTATGACGTTGATGCCATCTCAGTGGCCGCTGTACCAGGCCAGCCACACCTCAATATGGTTAAGATTGGACAGTAAGGTGCTAAATTTACTTTGCTGATCTGAATAGGCAGATCGAGTCAACTTTCAGGAGCTTAAACAATCTTTTAGAGAGACTTCATCATGCCACTCGCTTCTATCTGCTTCTCAGCCCTACAACTTTTGCTCCGCTCGCCGTCTTCCTCCCCGTTGTATTGATTTTTGCTCTCCTTCCTATTTTGGTTTCGTTGTTATGTCTCCGCCTCCCTCAATCTAACCCAGTACCCGATGATACTGATTATGATTTAGAGGGGTATGAAGATGCCAACGCTTTTCCTGAAATACAATTCAGAGGGCAATGGCAAGGTCTTCTCCTTTACCTAGGCTGTCTGTTCGCCTCTGGTGTTTGCTTTAAGCTTACTTTGTTGGGGCTTCTGCACTTAAACAGGAACCCAATCAACCAGGTGCGTTTGAGTTATAAATCTAGCTAATGCTTAGATGCTCTTGCTCTACACTTTGAACATATCTTCAGTTGGGCTATCCTATGCTGCTGCGACCTGCCTTCAACCCTGTCAGCATTCTGTAGATGAAATGAGATTGATCTCTTTGCTGGCTTGTGGTATTTTCGCTGTCATCCTGGCTCCGGTGAATGCTGGCTTATCGTTGCTACTGGGATTTTCTGCTCTCCCCTATTCACTTCTTTTCTTGCCTTGTGGTCTAAAACCTATTGTCTGGTTATTGAATCCACAATTTGTCTTTGTGTTGGTATGCTTAGCCCTGCATAACTGGGATCTGGACAGCCTAAGTGAAGTTGTAAGCAACCTTCAACTTACTCAGCATCTTGGGGGTTGGGTCATGCCCATTATTTTCTTGGTATATCAGCCTATGAACATAGCCTTCTTGTTACCTTTAGAATGAAGGCCTAAATGTCATAATTTATATAAATGAAGTAAACATCTATATTGTTATATACAGAAGGTATGTTTGGTATTTAAATAAATGATATGGGTAGATATTAAACACATCTTTCTAAAAATATATGCAAGGCTGAAGCTTGCCAAAAAAGAATATTTTTTAGCAATTAAACTAATCTAGTATGCCTTTTTAACTTATCCAAGTTAATTTGGTAATTAGCTACTCAAGAAAGGCAAGTCTATCATCTGCCAATCAAAATATTCGAGTGGACCTATTTATATCCGTTGCTAAATTTTAGGCCCACAGCTGGTTTATTTTTATCATCATGGTTAGGTTAATGCATTTAGCCTAGCTGTATAAAATTAATAATTAGTGCTTAGCTTAATCCAACAAGTTACATTGTAATACCAGTTAGTTTTATTAAATAAAAAGTTATAAGGTAATAGGTTATCTATCAGCAAGTTAGTTTTTGTTATCTTGAGCCATGCTCCATTTAGTACTAGTTCACTCTTCATGATATTCCTATCAAGGTACCCATTTATTTGCCGTCAGATAAGCACCCACGCAGAAGAGCTTAGATTAAATCCTCTGTTTATGAGCTAAGCAACAAAATGATTTTTTATAGCTAATAAATTTACAAAGCAACCATATCAGACACTAGTTTTAAAATAATAAAAAAGAGGCCAATAAGTTTGAGGTCACTTGAGCTTAAGTATGGCCTTATTGAGGTGTTCTCATAAATTCAATCAACCTAACTTTTAACCTCAACTAAGCTTAGAAATGGTAAGCTTTGCCAATTTATATACAATTTTTAAAAATTCCACCTTTATATCACCCTATCTACACAGCATCCTGACAAGGTCTATCCAGATAAACTTTAGAACCTAGTTAAAGAAGATAAAGGGCTTATTCACATGAGCTACCAACATTTAGGCAATAAATTATTCAAGCAACCCCTTTAATAGATCTTGAGGGTAAATTAGTTCAGCTGAGGATCACTATTAGATAGAAGTTACTGGAAAAGCAAAACAGTCTTAAAAACCCCATAATAAGCTAAAAATTCTTTTGGGAGAATTTTAAGATTTCAATGATATTTAGACTGCTAAAATAAAAATCACAGAGTTAAAGACTTTATTACCTCTGATTTGAGTGCTTCTTTCAAGTGCTTTTTATTAAGTGAGTATCTTTAACTCTCCCATTTCCTGATAGTTGGTGAATTCACAACCAATTCACCAGGGAACTTTCTAAAAATAAAGGAAAAGTGAACCACAAAGGGTGGCAGTACTTAGACCGGTGTATCCCCCCTTTAGGTTGAGACCGCCTAGTGCTAAAAAAAAGGGTGGCAGTACTAAAAGGACCCAAGGCAAGAGTGCAAAAAATTATATAAATCATGAGATATACCAGAAATGTAAGGACCTGATTAGACCCCAAGGAGGAGTCTATTACCAAGTGCAGATCTGAATCTTGGTTCTTGGGTGCCTTGATCTAGAGGGGTCCAGGCTTACCCAAATAGAAAATAGAATCTGTATAAATTTAGATAAAATTAATTGACCTATATTATTTGAGACCTCCTTGAGGAGGTCTGCAAAGAAGTCAAACCAAAGGACCATCTGATAAGCAAAATAACAGGTCTTTATTAGAAAAGTTGACTAAAAGAGAAGGTTGGTCTTAATGAGCTACTTTTAAAGATCTATGGGAAGATCATTTTCATCAGGTGAGGCACTACGCCCAATCCAACCAGTAAACACAACTTACCATCCATTGTTAAACTATAGCTTGAGTAAGCTTGCATTCAGGTGATTGACTGAAGCTGATTTTTCAGATTCTACAACGTTGTAAAGCAAATAAGACATAATCTCCTTTTCTCTGATTAAGCGTGATGAACTTTTATACTCCAAAAATAGCTGGTGCACAACAGCTTTGTGGATTTAATGCTCATCTGATCATCATGCTCTCCCCAGAACCAACATGGGCATAATTTTCCCTACCCAGCGTTGGTCCAGGGTATGCTTTAGGTCAATAAGGTCCATCAGCTTGGTACCCTTGGCCTGGCTCCTCTCAATCTTATTGCCACCATCTATCCCACAATTATGTCACTAACCATGACATTAATCTTCAGCTTTTGAAGTGCCAACCTCTTTATAGGCATCTGCCAGGGAAAGTTCTTGTGAGTAGGTGCCAGCTTCATGTCAGCAAAACCTGATATAGCATTAGGCCCTACTTTTATCTAGGAAACAACCATGGAATGCATCAATGAGGTCTTGTGCATGGATGCAGCTATGTGCTGAAATCCAGCTATTCTCTGCGGCATCTACCCTTTCTAAGGCACTAGGTAAGAAGGTTTTCTCTTATATGGCATGAGGCTACAACCTCTTCTATTTCCCACTCAGGCATCCCATCCACAAATTATGCCTCTGGAGTCTCTGGCGAGGGGACCCCCCATACAAGATTAACTTGCTTTTGTGAGACATCACAAGGATCCAGAACAGTGGAGGTTATCCAACTGTTAGGAGGCATGACCCACCTTTATGATAATGTGGTAAGGTCTATCCTCTTTGGCCCCAATTTTTTAAGGCTTCTAGATTGGGACATTTCTGATATCAAGCATCACAAGATCTTCATCTTTTTATGCAGGACATTATCATTTACCATCTTCAGTCTCCTTATAGATCTTCATGGCGGCATCCAAATTGGTGTTGACCCCTTGTTGTACTTTATTGATGGACTTGACGAAGTCCAACACTGCTTCCACCTTGGGCTCACCACTGGGTTTCATTTTAAAAAGGTTTTAAACTCATAGTTGGCAAAGAATGGAGAACGCCCAATTGAATCAGGCTGGCCGTTTTTATAACTAACTTTGGCTATGGGAAGATGTGAAGCCCAATTGGAATGGTCTGATGTAATGTAACGCTTCAGAAATTGTTCAAGGCACTGGTTCACTCAATTCTTCTGCCCATATGAATGGGGGTGGTAGGCATTAGAATAGAATGGATAAATATAAAGAGTTTTGCACAACTTTCTTAATTTATGATGTGAACTTGGGTACACAGTCACCAATAATCTTCTGAGGCACCCCATTGAAGGAAACTCATATGAAACATTTACCTCAGCCATCTGCACCACAGTTGCTGTGGTGCAGCATGGAATGAAGTGGGTAGACTTAGTAAACTGGTCCACCACTACCATGATATCAATGTTAGCTTTTTGCAGTATTGATTAAAATTTGCTAAGCTGATTGCACAGGTTTAACACCAATGAACAACGTAAGGACAATATGAAGATAATCAATCCTTGTTAAATAATAATATATAAAACTATGAAGCTATTGCTCTAATGACACTACTTTATCATAAATAAAAACAGCAGCCTACTTCCCCCAACCCTTTTCCTTCTCTCTTCTTCCTCAAAAGGCCTCCTTTCTTTATTCTCTTGTTCTTTTCCTAATCTTCATTATTCCCAGTCAATTTTAACTCATCATCCTGGTAACTCTCTAATCACTACAATTTTAGGGGTTTCATCCCATCATTGAGGCTTTGGTGAAATTCCCTCTATTTTCTGAACTGTTATCACTTTGATTAATTCACTTCCAGTTAACATAATATATCACCCAAATATCGAGGCTCACCTCAATTAAGAATATGATCTGCTAAGTATCTGGCTTATCATCCAATCATACCAATTAATTGACAAGCACCATACCCCTCCAACAAGGTTATCTCTTGATAAATCAACTTAGAGGGAAGTCAAGGGATTCCCTGCTTTTTGGACTGATACTAACAACCTCACAAGAGGCTGACAGTTTGTTTCCTCCTATTGCAAACCAGACACTCCTTTGGATACTTCACAACCTTTGGCTAAGCCTTTTCAGTTATATGTATGGCAGATAAGCTCCATGGTTTTCTCCTTTCCAGTGTGCCCTACAGTTATCTCATCATTATGGTCTTTTATTATTTCCAAGCGGAATGGTTCTTCAGGAACCCATAAATGTCCATGGAACCATACCATCTCCTCATTTACATGGTAACTCTTAGTTATAGCTTCCTGATTTGAAGTGTATAAGGGAAAAATTAGTTATATTCATCTGATAAAGGCAAAGAAATGATGACCTTTCTGTACATACCATACTTTTTCAGGTTTTCCAGTGAAGAAAGAACTGGCATGAATACAGAGGAGAGGGTTGCTTAGATAAAATCTTGCCTGGAGGAATCACCAAGTGGGTAATGTGCAACTCCACCTCCTTGGGATTAAGAGCTAAAACAGGGTTATGGTTTAAAGCGTCAGACAAACCATTCTCCTTGCCTTTTGTAAACTTATAAGAGAACACAAATTAGGTTAGGGTCTCATGCCACTGGGTTTGCCATGGGTCAGGACATGAGGAGCCTGGTAGTACAAAAGGACGCGATGATCTGTATGAACTTGAAATGATCAGGAAAAACCATATATTTGATGGCACCAATAAGTCAGTGCCTCCACTAACGCCAATAATTCTTTATCATAGACAGTGGAATTCAACTCAGGTAATGACACTTTCTGGGAAAAATATCCCACAGGATGCTCAACTCATCTTTGTTCAATTGTAACAGTGCAGCAGCTTTACAGAGTTGGTAGCATCACTAACCATTTTAAATTACCTATTAAGGTCCACGTGGTAAGGAAATGTTGTGGAAATCAGGGTGCAATTTCTTTCTTGGAGGGCATCCATCATAGCAGAAGACCGCTGAATTTTTTTCCCACTAGCCTTATACAAAGGCGCTGCTACCTCAGAAAGTTTTGGTGTGAACTTCTTAAGGAAGGTGCAAGTTATCAAAAAGCTTCTAAATTCTTTAACTTAATGGGTGCGGGTCAATAGCAAATTTCCTTCTCCTTAATTTGGAGTAATCACGTGGCCTAAGTTGAAAACATTGTTGCTTAAGAAGGTGACCTGTAACTTGCGACACTAAAACTCACTGATTTTCAGCTTCAGGTTTGCTGCCCTTAAATGCACACCCACTTGCTGCAGGTAGATCTCATGGGATTCTTAATCAGGGGAAACCCCAAAACGTCATTCATATAGATTACAGCACATACACTTAACAACTCACCCTAGGCTTCATCAATACAACGTTGGAAAATTGCAGGAGCACTTCCAAGCCCAAAAGGCATGACCTAGTATTAGAAAATATCCTTCTGTGTATGGAATGCAGTGAGACGTTTCTGCCCTTTTGTTGAGAATTTTACATTCTCTATACTAGGTGACTCCATTAGTGTGCCAGGCCAAACAGTATGAAGACTGCTGGCCCTTGCTTTTTCACCATCATTGGTGACCTTTCCTTACAGGGCTGCAGGCAACTCCCCAATCCAGCTGGACACTAACTTCACCTTAGCAGATTTGCCCCTCTTGGTGGGCACCGGTGGTTCACCCCCATCCAGGGCAGTCTGACCCCTTGCTCTTCCACCTCATGGCTAATCCCAACTTGTCCATCGCTGGCTCCACTGATTGAGCTAGTTCCCACAGTTGATCTGTAATTCCAGGTTGGGAGTTGGTTGCGCCGACCACTCCAGATGTATTCACCTAGCACCTAACCTCTGAGGACCTTCCATTCCTCCTCCTCCAGCCAAGCTGAAGTACATCCACTTAAAACTAGCAGAGGTAGTTATCCATAATCAATTAAATAAAAATAAATATTTGATTTAAAGATTAGAAGATTGGAAGATGTTTTTATTAAGAGAGAGATAAAGCTATTTATAGACATTTCTTGCCTATCCACATCATTGGTATTCATTGCCAGCATCTTCAGCACTCTCACTGGTGATTTCCCCTGATTAGCATTCATCAGCACTCTCACTGGCGATTAACTCTTAGCATTCTTCAGCACTCTCACTGGCAATTATCTCAGCATTCATCAGCACTCTCACTGGTGATTTTCTCCTGATTCATCATAATTTAATTAATTAAATATGTTGACATCCTTGGTATAAGTCGCCGGTGTCAAATTAAACCAAAATACTGTTGGGGATTCTGCCCAATACTCTCACAAAGTCAAAATGCAATTTGACTTTATTTAATCAAATTTAAATGGTTTGGCATCCTTAGCATAAGTCGATGGTCCTCTGAGATTTAACTTTCTGCTGGAAATCCCACAATCATTTTTGCATGGAGTTGATGTGGGGATAAAAGACAAGCTTAAACAATCAATTTTATTAGTTTGACATCCTCAGCATAAGTCGCCAGTGTCAAAATTAACTGAAAACTATTGGGATCAATTCCCAATACTTTTTGATGTCAAATTTAAGTAATTCATCATCTTAATTGATAATATTAAATATCTCAATATCCTTGGCCTCAGTCACCGGTGTTGAGACCCACCAATTTTCTATTGGGCATGATGCCCAATAATTTCTTGATCTTGCAGATCAAGACAGCTCAACCCAACCGAAAGGGAGCACAAATTAGGGTATTATCATTAAAAAATTAATCAAAATTATCTAACTAATTGGCAATCATCACCAATTAATTATTATACTAATTTCATTAATATGTGAGGAATATCACCTGGTTAAAATTTTAAAATATCCCCTGACTTAACCAAATGATATTCCTCAGCCATGACTCCACCATTTTCAGTGGGCCAAAACATCATCAGCGCAATGGTTGGGAGGTTCTTGACTCTTCCCCCCATCTACAAGAGGCGTTGGAAACTAAATGTTGGGGCTGAGGTTCTGCTAGTGGCATCCTCCCCCAAAAACATATTCAGTGGCTTTCACCACCTCCTAACTAAACCTCAAGTTAATCAAGCAACACACTAACAGAGCCCCCTGTAGTGAGCACTAATATTAAAATCTTGGGCTTAATTGCTCACTTTTAGCCCTGGATTTTAACTGCACAGATTCATGGATCCTTGCGTTGATTATTTGAATGAAGTTGAGTAACTGGGGCAATAATAGTATGAAGACTATTATTAGAGTTGAATCCCCAAAAGCCACGTTGAGAGTAAAGTTTAACGCTAAACTGGTGCTTCTTCTTCTTGAAGATATTCTGGTAGGGAACACTTTCCCTATTCCCTTTTTACAGAGCTGGGCAGAGATTTTGATATTGCTAATCTTAAGGATATCAGACATTTGCACTCTTCTCTTAAGAGTAATGTTAAATAACCAATGTTAAACAACTAAAGCTAATATCAGTGTAAATCTAATTTTATTAGGGAATTATTTGGGGTAATATATATTTATAATTGGCACACAACTTTTCAGCTGTCCAATGAGAATATTTGTGCTCCTATACTGGTTTTGACCCTTAGTGTTAGGTACTGAATCTCATTGGGTACTGTTGCCTTGGGTTTTCTAGGCTGCATAATCCTTGGGTGTTCAGCGGTCCAAACAATTGGTATTAGACACATGAAACCAATTGTTTTAACTGATGATGATTCCACGTTTCCTCCAGTGTTTGAACATTTTGGTATTTTCATATGACTCCAATTTGTTCCATTCTGAATGATTCCTTATAATTTGGCTATCAGGGACTATCTCAATATTGAATTCTTACTTAATTTCATTGGGGATGATGCCTGACAAATTTATCATCTGTCAGCGGCCTCAATTATTATTGGGGATGATGCCCAACAGTAATTCATAGTCAGCAACCTCTAATATCCTCAGGGATTCCGCCCAATGATATTCTCATCAGTCAGCCACTATTGCCAACCCTCTACAATTATAACATAATCATCAAATCTCATATTTGGTCAAAGAGTTGGACTATGTGGTCATCTGCAATTCTGACACTTTTTTAATGTGAATCTGATTAAAGCATTAAAGAATCTAATTTAAAATAATTAAGCTTTCTCCACATAGCAAGCGATTTGTGCTTCCACCAAGATTGAATGAAGATCAGTAATAGTGACAATACTTAGTTTACCATGATATACACAAGAGCGTAGAGTACCATCTGCCTTTTCCACAAAGAGAGGTGTTAAGCATACTGGAGAGGTATGCTGAAAGATGGATCCCATTGATAGCTGTTCTCAAACCAAACATCTAAGGCTACCTCATCACATAAAGTTAAAGGGTAAACTGGGGAAGAAATGCAAACCAGGTCAACTATAAATTTAGATTCACAATAAATCTTGAAATGATTTGGTAAAACATTTGCAGAAGCCAAATCAAATGAAGCTTCCAACAACTTTAAACAGTAAAGTAAGGGCACTTCTGAAGTGAGCTTCGGCAGATGTGCCATGCTGAGTTTGTGCACCTTTGACCATTGAGGAAAATTTCTCTGAGTGTTGACTTTAGACATGCGAATTATTACCTCCTGGCCATTCTTCAGGGGATAATGTCAATGTGTTGGCTTGCAGGTGGTTCTGGTATCAAATTTCCGCCTTTACTCCAATCCTAATGTAGTTGGGTACAAGAGATTTTTGACTGCCAAGAAGCAGGCAACCAAGTGGTAATTGGCAACTTGATAGTCACCAACCTCTAAACTTTCAGGGTGGGTGTACCCTGGAAGGCCCTGCCCTAACTATACCACCAGGCAAGTAGTTCAACTCATGGTATTATGCAAGGTCTTGGTGAATAAAATTTTCAAGAGGCCCTCATATTTACTGAAATAGTTGTTCTTTATCTCTCTAGAGGGGAAGAAAGAGTATTATAAAGCAGAAAATAACAATAATAGTCTTTATTTATTAAAGATAAACTCAACAACTCCCTGGTAAGATCTTTATCAGGCATAATCATGACACCTGGATAAGTTTTTAATAAAAAAGGAGAGGGATAATTTGCCTCTCTCACAACTAAGGATTCATATTCCATAGTATCCTCAGAAAGTAGCATAATTACCAGCATATTGTTTTTATAGCTTTCTTTCAACCTCCTGAGGTTAGCAAATCATTTAAGTGGTCAAGCGCGGGTTCTCAGGGTAATATGATACATGGAAATCAGAACCAGGCTGGACCCACAAGAGTTACAACTAAATTTTTTGTAACTATATCACATCTGTTAAAAACGTCGTTTATGGGCATCAATAGTACAAAACCAATCTGATAGCTAGCTGATCATTGATATTTAACACTAACACAGAGAGACCATCTGACGAGGTTTACCTAGATCTGCAGAAATGAGTTTTAAGCAGAGAGTATATCATATGGTTTATTGATCTAAATTTGGGGATGGACTTGCCCAAACCCTCAATTTAATCAAAACCAAGGGGGACCCTGTAGGATTTAAGCTGCAATAAAAGTAGATATAATGTTTTCAGGAGCTGTATTTATAGGGGTATTCATGAATGAAATCACGCTACTAATTTGAATAAAACATTAATTAAAGGCTCAGGGCTAGACTTCTGCACAATAATAAGCTTCTCCAAAAAAGGTATGGAAGAAAAACTCCTCCCATTTCAAAGGCGCGCATGAGTTTTTGGGCACAGTATTTATAGGGGTCTTTGCAGATGAAACAATGATGGCCAAATTACCCGCACCCCTTTCTGATTGGAGTAGAAAAATCACTCCAAAGAGCTCCATTCAGATGAATAAAGTTGGCAGGGGTTTTTGAAGCTTTCCTTTCCACTTAAGTAACTTCTGAGCAAATTTTTTAAAAGTTAAAATTAGGTTAAACTAAAAACTTTGACCTCCTACCACCATTTGCTCTCTGATGTCTTTGGATTCTCTGCTAGCTGCTCAAGAGTGGTGGAGCAGTGAAACTACCCCAGCGATTTCCATCCAGTGGGAAAATGTACTCAGACTGGTTCATACAGTCTCAACAAATCCTTGGTCAGCTCATTTTGCCCATAAATCTTGACATACACCTTGCATGCTCCCAGGCAGTGCCTCTCAGCCCACTCATACTCCCCCAGTCTCCATTTAATTCAGCCTCAGGTCGAGTATGGAAAATTGTTCCCATAGGTGGACAAAGCCATTATCAAAATGGCACAGGTGGTGATGCAACCCACCAGATTTATTAATTTCTTCCTTAATGAGAAGTATTTTAACCTTGGGTTCATATGAAAAGCCAACGCTGCCACTGCAGCAGTTGTGCCCCTGGTCTTTGAGGGCACTTTTATCCTTGTAACATACCCCGTCCCCCCATGGACACCACTATGTTGGTGCATCTTGTTGAATTACCCACCCATCTTCCCCCGCAGTACTTCATCAGGAGCTGATGGAAGGTTTGGCAACCTATGACTCCAAAACATCCTACAATTTGTCATCCTCAATGAGGCCACACTCTTCTTGGGGCCTTGTAATTTGCCACGTCAGCTCAGAATTCAATAAAATTGCTTTGTTGATTCTTCCCCATGCTGACATCCCTTCTGCCCCTGAGCATCCATTCTGGGCCTGAATCAAGGGTGGGCAGACTATCTGTCCACCCATTTCAAGTTGGGCCACTCAAAACGCAAATGCTCATCCCTGGAAGCTTCTACCATCTCTGTGCCCCCCTCCGCTGACTTCCAATCTGCTGTCAACACTGTGCAGTTTTGATATGGGGTACTAACCTACCACCTCCCCCAAAGCCTGCTGCTTCAACAAAGCTTGAAGCAACCAATAAGGCCCCTCCCCCGCCCAGTGCCACAGATGCTCCCAAAATCAAGAACTGGCTTGGACAGCGGTTTTATCCCATGCTTTCTACAAATCAACCAATCCTCAGTCATATGCCAAGGGCCTAATCCAGTCTAACATGAACCTATGGGGCTTGTTTGCTGAAACTGATTAATCAAGTGATTTCATTGCCCCATTAGCAGTCCAAGTGGCACGATTCATCAATGCTGAATGTGATGCTCAGTTCCCCCTCATTTTTACGCCCCCCAGCCAAGCGGTAATCCATTTTGAAGCAACCACCAGCTAGCTGTTGAAGCAAAGGTCAATCCAGATTGCCATCCCCTCTGCAAATCTGTCACCAAATAACTGACAATGCTCACAGGAGGGATCCTTCCTCCGCTGCTCTTAACTGTCATTCTGACAATCAAACATAATGTAAATCATCTATAAAAAAGCCAAAAACGCCATCCAGAATGTGTCAGTGGTAGCGCATAATCCCAAAGCAAAAAATACCTGCACCAATATCGCCATGTTCTCCAAATTTCCTGACGTCCATATAAAAAAGTGGAATTGGATTTGTATCTCTATATGGACATATCTTTTATGATCGTCATTTTCCATGACCAAAAGCTCATTTGTACCCTCAAACAACATATTGCTGATGACCCTACGCCCTTACTCTCCACATTGTCCTGTTATCTTCTCTGGAAAGAGGAATATGTGTTGAGGATGAGCCCCCCAATCCCACCTCTCCTTTTACCTGGTGGTATAATCAGTTACATATTGTCCCATATGGTTGATTGTGTTTTTTATTTTTGTGTCTTGTCCAGATTTTGGGAAGGTCAGTTTCTTTTTTTTATTTTATTTTGCTCTTCAAGATTTGGTATTGTTTGTCCTCTGGTAGGCATACCTTTAAAAAATAAAAATTAAAGTTGCTAGGGGAGCCTGCCATACTGAAGCGTTTCTTGTGAAATTATCTAAAGTTGAACAAAGAAATGCCGTTTAACTATGTCATACAGATTTAGAGTCTGGGCTCAGTCGCAAATTTTATTTTAAATTATACATTCAAGGGGCGTCCAGCCTGACACAAAGCAAAGAACTTGTAGAAAGTTTGGAAGGATGACACATCCAGATGACGCACTCCCAGAAAGAGTCTCAAACCTCCCACAGATTTCCAAACAAGCGGTTGTGCTTAGAATACAATAAAAACCCAATCAGCTGCACTGGGGACAGCAAATCAGAATATTTTGTCCATGGGAGTGCAGATGAGAGCAGTAAAAATATTTTTTATTAAAAGCTTTAAAGCAATGTTAGCTAGCACCTGTTGAACTTCAGAATAATATTCTGGGGAAAGACTTGGAATATTACAAACAGTATTTCAAGGGTCTAAGACAACCAGGTTTGTGAAGGAAGGGTGGGAACTTGTCAATTGCAAACTTTAGAATAAAGCTGAGATGGACCAAAGGTAAAACAAATGAGAACGCTGTGTTGAGCATAGAGTATGTGATAAATGGCCAATGCACTCAATTAACGTTCAGGAAGAGCCCCACATAGGTAATCTCATGCACATATAGTAAAAGTTTTTGATGACTAATGTAAAAAGATTTCCTATATCTCTCTTGTTCCCTGATAGGTGGTGGGAAATGCACAACCACACCACCAGGGAACAACCTGCTAATAATAAAAGAAAAATGGGCACCACAAAGGGTGGCAGTACCAAAAGGACCCAAGGCAAGGGTGTAAACAATTATTTAAACCATGAGATATACTAGAAATATTAGGACCTTTCTAGAACTTAAGGAGGAGTCCATTATCAAGTGCATATCTGAATCTAGGTTCTTAGATGCCTTAATCCAGAGTGATCAAGACAACTCCAAGGGGAAAAAGAATCTGTAGATAATCTAGATAAAATTAAGTGACCTATATTATTTGAGTTTTTCTTTAAGAGGTCTTCAAAAAGATCAAAGCAGAAGCCATCTGATAAGCAAATGAACAAGTCTTTAAACAGATCAACCAACATAGAAAGTTGGTTTAAGAATTTACTTTCAAAGAATTGGGGGAAAGTAATTTTCATTGGATGAGGCACTGCACCCAATTCAAATTACAAATGCAACAGATAATCCATTGTCATACTATAGCTTAAGTAAGCTTGCACTTGGGTGATTGAATGAAGCTAAATTTTCCAAATTTTGCAAAATTGTAAACTGAATAAACTTAAAGCCCCATTACACTGGACAACAATGATTTTGTTACATGGTTAATATTTGCTGAATCTTATGTACTGTTGAGCACTGATTCCAAATATGAAGTCAAAAATCCCTATCAGCCTCAGTTTTTTTGCAATTGCCTTTTACTTCTATAGAAAGTACATGGGCACAAACTATACAAGTGCAATATATATGACATTACTAATTTAATTTTTGCAAAATTAAAGTTACTATTTAAACTTTATACCTATTAATCTATTTCAGTTCATTAGTATCCATGACAGATAAGTTTTGTTATATCAACACAATAACATATTACTCCAGAAAATCAAAATGAAGCAGATTTTAGGTATGTTGAAATTGCATGTATGTATAATAAACGTTTTAAAAAATGAAAATTACAAAAATTATGCCCAATAGAAAGAAATCATTTATATATTTTAAATCAGCGTCAAAAATTCTATAATATTCAGATGTTATCATTCTTGTAACAAACAAAAAGCAAAATTTTGTTGTCCAGTGTTATCTGATAAAATTTAATTCCCTATCATAAAAAATAAAATACCTGGTTCACAACAGCACCGTGGATGTAACGCTCATCTGACTATCAGTGCATCACCATATACAAACTAGGAATATTTTGTCCTTACCTAGAGTTGGTCCAGGGTGTGCTTCAGGTCAGGCAGTGTAACGCACTGGCTCCTTCCAGTAAGCCACAAATGAATTGGGAAGCAGGGCCCAAGTCAATGACCAAAGGGCAGACAAGGTCCCTGAGACCATTCCCCTAGTGCGTGTGCTACAGGAGCCATGGGTAAACACCCCTTGCAGGACAGTTGCAAGTATGCTTACCCCCAGCAACATGCCCTGACTCCAAGACAAGGTGTATAGGGAGGCAATAGCCATCCCAATCTCGCTCTCAAAGTCCAACTCCTGTTTGTATAGGCCAAACATGGCCGCTATTAGACTAAATAATTAATATAAACCTTGGAAAACAGTAATAAAAATAGATAAGGCTTAGGAAAGGCTTTATTTGATATATTTAGGCAAGCTGATAGAAAACGGAACTAGAGAACCTCCCATTCTCAGATCCTATATCTTATAGCTCTCTGCTGCAAGCATAGATCAAGCTCATTCGCCATGCCTGACGTTATGTCTTTTGAAACATGCCATAAGCAAACCACAATTGTTTTAGGCAGGATTAAATTCCATAGTGGCTGAACCACCATACCCAAGAATCATTCCAATTCTTATTTGAATCCACCTTTAACCTAGAAACCACCCACTTCAAAACTATTTGGTTCGACCCTAGGCCTGATGAAACATTTAAACATTGTCCTTCCCCAATCTTAGTGTCAACCAGGGTCTAGCCAAGACTAATGCTCTCTCATTTCCTCTATCTTCCACACCAGCCTGTCCTGTCTTAATAAAGATCAGGGCAATGTGATGTTGAGGATAAACCTCAACCTTCACATCACCCCCTAGACAAGAAGAACTCTTGGATCTTCCCAGGACACTGGGCACAATCTCTGTATGTCTGCCATGTGGCCTCCTCAACTGGATGACCTTTCCACTGGACCAAAAATGACCTACGACCCCGCACCACCTTTGTGTCCAGGATCTCCTCCACCTCATACTCCTTAGCCCCCTTCAGCTGGAAACAGAGGGGAGGCCTTCTCAGGCGGCTGCCCTAGTAATGGTTTGAGCTGTGACACGTGCAACACTGGATGAGCCTGTGACCCCTCTGGCAACTTCAGCTCAAACGCCACCTTGTTCACCGCCCTCACTATTGGATATGGGCCATGTTGAGTTGTTGACTGAATCTAATTGTTGGATATTAGATAGGGGCATAATAATGTTAACAAGCTTAATTTATTATAAACATATCAGATATCAGTGATCAGGAATATTTTAAGCTTATGTACAGCTTAAGATTTGTGGCCTAGCAATTCTACTTAATAATATTTGACTATGATAACATGGGCACGGGGGCTTTGTTGGTTTAGTCAGACCTATAATAATAGCTGACTAAATAACCCAGGCACATGGGCTTTGTTGGTCTATGTCAAAATTAGTTTTTAATGTCAATCAAGTTTTTGATCAAATTAATTATTAATTAGTGGTACGAATCGCCTTGGTATGTGCTGCCAATTGCTTGAG
Organism: Massospora cicadina; assembly: GCA_022478985.1. NCBI lineage: Eukaryota > Fungi > Entomophthoromycota > Entomophthoromycetes > Entomophthorales > Entomophthoraceae > Massospora > Massospora cicadina. Next base: position 19,123 of record JAKSZP010009646.1, on the reverse strand, counting down.
ATGAGTATCAGTTCAGCTATTTACAGATGCGTTAGAAATGTTGTCTTGAATATATTTCTAAGTTTGAGATCAACTCTGAGATGATTGGGATGTTTTGAGTTGAATGGATTGTAGACTCTCAAATGAACTCATTACTTTCTCTGGCCAAGTGCCATTGAAATTGAGGTGTCATGGGTAAGATGTAGTGAACATCGAACCCTATAAATTATCCCAAGTTATTACTAATAAAAACAACACATATTCCTACAGTTCTATAATTTAATTTATAAGCTTTTATATTAATACTTTACGTTGTGTTACGCTGAGGATTTACTTAGGATCAGGAAGATCAGGGCAGCGTGCCATCGTCTAAGTAATGACAGGATAATACAACTTCCAGTAGAATTACCAAGGAGTTATATCTTAATTATAGTCACCATCTGGTCTGTTGTCTACATACAATAGACATTCAAAACTCCATCTTACCTTATAAGAAAAACCAGTCACTCTCAATATACCAAAAATTCAACAGGCCCAACGCCACCAGCCCCAACTTCCGGCTCCTTACAGGTATGGCATAGTTCTGAGCGTTTACTAAGACTCAATTGCCCTTCTTGAAAACGCTCCCCTCTGACCGATGCCTATCTACTTTCCTCTTCTGAGCTGCAACTGCTGCCTCTAGATTCCTTCTCAGGAGCCTCAAGGTATCCTGAGTCTAACGTGACAGCTCATCTGCTGCTGGATTTTGACCCTACTCCTGAGGCCCCATACCCTCTGGGTGCTGACCATGGTTTGCGAAAAATGGGGTCATTCCTGTGGAAGAATGCTTGTGGTTGTTATATGCAAATTTCGCCAACTTCACCCAACTCACTAATCATCCTGCCGCCCTGAGACATAGCACCTCAAATACTGTTCCAATATTTGATTTAACCTCTCAGTTTGGCCATCTGATTGGGGATGGTAAGCTGATGAACGGGAGGCCTTTATCTTCAAGTTTCCTAACAGATGTAACCAGAACTGAGATGTGAACTGTGGACCTCAGTCTGACACAATCTCATCTGGTACCCCATGTTGGGAAAAGACCTCATTCATAAAGATCTGACCTGCTACCTTTGCAGAGATGGTTGACCAACAAGGGAAAGACTCTGCATACTTTTTCAGGTGATCCACCACAACCATAAGGGCGTCCATCCCTTGGGACTTGGGAAACACTGTGATAAAATTCACACTCACAGAGGCCCATGGCCTAGACGGAATCTGAAGCAGCTTCAATTTTCCTCCTGGCGCCATATGGTGGGACTTTGATCTGGCACACGCCACACATCGCTCAACATACTTCTGTACTGCAGCACCTACTCCCCTCCATGAATACTGACAACATACTAAATCCAGTGCCTTCTCTCTGCCTGGATGTCCAGCCAAAGGATGATTGTGGTTAGCTGCTAACACCTACTGCTGCAAACTCATCACTGGAACCCAGATCCTTCCTTCATGCCAGATAAGACCTCCCCAGACTGAGAACCCCACATGTTTCTTGCTCGCCTCCCCTTCTCTTGTCTCATCCAAGATCTGCTGGCCAAACTCAAACCTCCGCTGGGCAGTCCAAATTCTTCCTGAGATTCCTTCTCTCCAACTTCGGATCAGTGCAAACAAACTCGACGGCAACATTGTAGCGGTGTTAAACTTCCTCAACTCCTCCTTGGAGAACACCAACCCTGAATCATGACTCAGCAAATCTGGCAAGATATTCTGTTTTCCTGGCTTATACTCAATCCTTAAGTCATACTGAACCAAAATTAAGTGCCACTGGGCCTGTCTCTGATTCATCAGACGTGGGGACTTATAATATTCTAAGGCTCAATGATCTGTCTGGATCACAACTGGATGCCTGGCGTACAACAGGTGGTGTTGTCACTCCCCTAGTGCCGCCACTATTGCCAAAAGTTCTTTGTTGTAGACTGGGTAAGATGTCTCAGCGGGCACCAACTTCCTGCTGAAGTAACAGACAGGGTGCTCAACCCCATCTTTACCCTCCTACAATAGCACTGCTCAAAGTGCAAAGTTTGATGCATCTGTCTCTACTACAAACGGTCTGTTGGGGTCAGGATGGGCCAGAACTGGGGCTGTCAACAGACTGGTATTCACCCGCTGGAAAGCCCTTTCCTCAGTCTCCCCCAAACGAAAGGTACATTCCCAGTCAACCTTGTCAGTGGCACGTCCCACTCAGCTAAATTCTTGGAGAACCTCCTTACAAAGTTTACGACCAAAAAACTCCGCACTTCAGTCTTATTCCTGGGGTTCTTCCATTCCTTCACTGCTCAAAGTTTATCAGGACATATCGCTAACCCCCCTGGAAAACCAGATTTCCCAGAAAAGACACCGAGTCCTTATTAAACTCACACTTGGATGGCTTCAACTTCAGGCCCGCCTGGCTTACCACCTCCATAACACTCCTTACATCCCTCACGTGATCTTGCATTGACCTGGAAAATATCAGATATCATCCATATAGGCAACGAAACACCTACCCACCAAATCCCCCAACACACAATCAATCATGCGTTAGAAAACTGCGGGGGCATTATGCAGCCTAAATGGCATAACCTGATACTCAAAATTCCCCAAGTGACACTTAAATGCGGTATACTTCTGGTGCTCTGGCCGCACTGTAATCTGATTGAACGCGTCAACTATATCCAATTTAGTGAACACCACACACCCTGATATCATAGGTAGAATGTCTTCCAGGAGTGGCAATGGATAAGGGTCAGGCTCTGTCACCGCATTGAGGCGCCAGAAATCCACACAAGGACGTAGCTCCTCACTCGCCTTTGGTACCAGCAACACTGGTGAAACCACAGACGATTTGGACGGCACAATCAAACCCGAACCTAGAATCTTATGGACATATTTATCAAGAGCCTCCCGAGCACAGGGATCAATGGATAAACTGAACATCCCCTTGGCAACTCAGAGCCCTCTTTGAACCGGAAACTAAATGCAAAGTCCCCTGTAGATGGGAAGGGCGCCTCACCCTTGGGTTCAAACACTGATGCAAACACCTGGTACTCCTCTGACAAACTCTCTAATGGCATGACTGAAGATATTCCCCCCATTCTTTTTGCTGATGACCCCTGGGACTGGAACTCCCACTCCCACACATCTGAGCCTTCAGGTGACAAGAGCACTTTCCCCTTCATCATATCAAATTGCGGATGGAATTGATGCCACCACCTCATCCCTTGTACCACTGGGTGAGGCAAATGAGCCACAGCATGAAATTCTTCCTTGACTCATCTGAGCCTTGTCTTAACAGGATCTTGGCCTGCACCTTCCAGACCGCAGTCCTCTTGGTGGCATCCGCCAACAATACAAATGCATCCTCCTGCAACGGCAATCCACATCTTCTTGCCCACTCCTCATCCACATAATTCCTATCAGCCCTGGTGTCCACCAGGGACAGGACTTTCCACACTCCTTCTTTCTAGGGCCTTTCCGAACTTCTATGGGTAGAAATAAATAAGAATAAAGCGAAGAAATCGATTTATTATGAGACACTGGCTTCTTGCGGAAGTTATAAGGAGCATTCTTCTTCTTTGGGGCATCAGGGACCTGAGCGGGGGCCTCAACCATTGCCACCCCCAGCAATTCGCTGCCCTCACAAGACTCCCTCTGACCCTTTCCTTCCTCCTCCACATACTTGAACCCCTTTTGACTGGACACAGGCTCTGAAATTGCTCGTCTCATTGCCTCCTTCCCATGGAAACCACTTGGGAACCGCATCAACTCCTGGCGAGCCTAGGCCAAGGCCACCTGCCGCTCCACCTGAAAGGCCAAGGCTACCTCTTCCTCCAACGTCGCTGCAGGCCGCACTGCTGCCATTGCCAATAACAAATCAGCCTGCAAATTCTGGCGGAACATGCAAGGAAGCTGGGACTCTGATGCCTTGGCTGCTTTAGCCAGTGCCTGGAACATCCAACCATATTCCTCTACAGACTTCCTCCCCTGACTGCACTGCAGTAAAGCTGACCAAGCTGAATTTTGTGCCTCATCTGGACATGCTGCTCTGTCAATCAAGTCCAAACACTCCTCTGCTGAGTCAGGCAGCCCCGCCTGCTGCTCCAAAAGTTCATGTACCCAGTTGAAAGCTTCATGGGCAAGGTCACCAAAACTTGCTTCAACTGTAAAGCAAGTGAGTCCTCACCCCCTGAAGCCTTTTCAACTGCCCTTGGAACTGAACCTGGCTAAACGTCTGATGGATAAGCTCCAATTCCTCTGAGCTTAGAATTTATGGAATCTTCCCTCCAGTCTTCACCGGTCCTACCACTTTCCCACCACACTGGGACACACACTCAAGCACCCAGTATACCTCATGAAGCAAAAAAACTGTGGAAAATATCACCATTAGAAGCGTCGTGGTATGGTGATACCACACAGGGAACACAACTGCTTTTGGATCCTCTTTTGCTTGCCACCACAACGACAGGAAAGTAAATGAGTTCTGTTTAATGTAATGCACTGGCTCCTTTCAGTGAGCCACGAATGAATTGGGAAGCAGGGCCCAAGTCAATGACCAAAGGGCAGACAAGGTCCCTGAGACCATTCCCCTAGTGTGTGTGCTACAGGAGCCACGAATAAACACCACTTGGAGGACAGTTGTGAGTATGCTTACCCCCAGCAACATGCCAGACAAGGTGTATATGGGGGAGATAGCCTTCTTTTTCACTAGGTGGTCCCAACCTAAGGGGGATACACTGATTGGAGGCGATAGCCTTCCTAATCTCGCTCTCAAAGTCCAACTCCTGTTTGTATAGGCCAAACATGGCCGCTGTTAGACTAAATAATAAATATAAGCCTCAGAAGACAGTAATAAAAATAGATAAGGCTTAGGAACGGCTTTATTTGATATATTTAGGCAAGTTGATAGAAAACGGAACTAGAGAACCTCCTATTCTCAGATCCTATATCTTATAGCTCTCTGCTGCAAGCATAGATCAAGCTCATTCTCCATGCCTGACGTTATGTCTTTTGAAACATGCTATAAGCAAACCACAATTGTTTTAGGCAGGATTGAATTCCATGGTGGCTGAACCACCATACCCAAGAATCATTCCGATTCTTATTTGAATCCACCTTTAACCTAGAAACCACCCACTTCAAAACCATTTGGTTTGACCCTAGGCCTGATGAAGCATTTAACCGCCGTCCTTCCCCAGTCTTAGTCTCAACCTAAGGTTTAGCCAAGAATAATGCTCTCTCACTCCCTCTATCTTCCACACCAGCCTGTCCTGTCTTTTCAAAGATCAGGGCAATGTGATGTTGAGGATAAACCTCAACCGTCACAGGCAGGTCCACCAATTTGCTATCCTTGGACTAAATCTGCTCATTATTATTATCAATATATATCCCTAAAAATTATGTCACCACCATGATACTTTCCTATTTAGATCATATTTGATTTTGAGTATGCTTAGTATAGAAGAATAGAAAATATTTTCTGTAATTGGCTTTTAATTTTACTATGCACTGGAAAGCCTAGAGATAGCCTTATACATAGTAAGATGACTTACCTAATCACCAGAAGTAAGTAAGCCCTGAAGCACCAACAATTGCAACTATTTATCTAATGAAAATATCTTTTGCTCTTACCATTATTTGATTCATTATAGCTAATAAAACACATGGCTTAAATACTAATAGTATCTGGACTGCAGAAAGTCCTACATGTTCAAGGTAATTTTTTAAATGTGGGCTGAGTATACATATTTAAATTGTATAGAGTATAAAGTAGTTTCTTTTATTTTAACAACCTTTTACATAATATAACTATGTAATTGATTTTTAAAAAGCGTAGTGAAGAGGCGTCAAAGCCTTAAAAAAATATACTTTCTTGGCAATTGCAAATAAAAAAAAGCATGTCTACAAAAATTAGTAAATGCATTAAACAATATACTAAGTTTATGCATCTAGTACTAAAAAATATACTAAGTTTAAGAAAACATTTTTAGTCTCAATATGAGACTAATATATAAAATTAATGTTACATGACTTTATCCCATCTTTATTGCAAATATATTGAGTATAAATGTGATTTATTTACATAGTTGAGGAGTGGTAGCATAGTGGGTGGTTCCTTCTCCACTCTGGGTTGGGTTTTAATTGAAACAGGTTAAAACCAGAATAGGCTAAAAAACTTGGCGTGGTATATTTTCCCAAGGTCAACCCGCCATGTTTACATATATATTTGCATAGTTTTTTATTGACATAGTGAGGATTAAAATATAAAAAGCATACTGTAGTACAGATGAAACCAGTTGATTAAGGGGACAATTAATCCATATTGTTTTTACAAAATTTGAAATGATAGGGCATGGCCCATAAACATTTTGCTTATGTTACTAGTATAATTTGCCTGAGACATTTAATAAAACTCTACTACATTCATGTCATTTTCTGTCATGGTTGAAAAATGACATTATCCTTGGGACCAACGTTAGAGACAAAGATGCTTGCAGGGAGGCCAAAAAGGTGAAGTTAGAAGGCCTCCCTGACCTCAAGCATACCATAGATCAACGTTGGGTAAAGGCAAAATATGCCCAAGTTGGTCTTATGGAAGCAAGCAAAGTTCAGCCCTGTATGGGAGTAGGGGCATTAAAAATGAACTAGCTTTGTTATGATGGAAAACCGTTTGATTCAGTTTTTGGGTGAACGGGGTTTTAAAACATGTTCAGTTTTCACATTATCAAGCTCAGGATGGCCATTTTTAGAATCAATCACCCAAGTTTGGTAAATTACCCAATATAGCATTTTTCCTGATGGAAGTATGTGCCTATTGGTGCGCCTCAGCTTAGACACACTTCCCTCAATTAATTGTTTTGCCAAATTTCCTTATAATTCCCATGTTGAGACCAATCTTCCTTGTTTGTCACTCTCTTTTCATAAATAAAATCCCTTGATAAGTACATCGTTTTCCCTGTTATGATATCTTGGATGATCCTGTGCACAAACCTCTTTGCAAAGGTCTTGCACTATGTTAACCTTTCAATTTTAAATACAATAAAGTTATCACCTTGTGCACCATTGGTCCGCTCAGGTTCCCTCCAACCTGGGAAAACTATACCTTCTTACTCTGTGCACTGCGTCAGTTTTGGTTGGTTATTCACTCAAATGATTGCACTCCTCTACTTTTGTTATTATTGCTTCAGCACCCTTTGCTGGGCTCTAGTAACTTTTATTCTGGCGACTAGTTCCCTGGTGTTGGCCCTGTGCACCATGCACTACCACTCTGGGAATAGGAGAGTTATAGACACTCTCCTTACATTAGTTGACCAACCACTTTATCTTATGTGCACGAACTTTTTCATGTAGGACTTTCACAAAGTGTAAACAGTGTGAGCCAGCTGTGGGCTTCAGCTGTGGTCAGCCGCTCCACTGTTTCCTCTTTTTCCCAAGGGTTGGAGTATCCCAGCATTATTTTGGCTTCCTCCAACTGGAAAGTACACACCCTTCATGTTCATACCTGGTGGATATGGACGCTTCATGGTCCAGAAGTCGTGATTCCCCAACTTTCCACCAAAATTAACAAAATCATTTTAAAAAAATGGGTTTTACTTTGGCATCATGTTCAGATGGTGTTGGTGGAATATTTGCAGATGGACCTAGGGATGATGGCTTTGGTTAAGTCGGGCAATACATTGCTGTTATGGGAATAGGGTCATTCACGTCTAAAATGCGTTTTATAACAAAAACACATATATACCTCCAAACCATATTTGCTCTCTTATGGCTCAAAGTCAGAACCTACTCCTGTGTATCAAATCACCCCAGAAAACCCCGTTTGATCTCTTCCATGATTTGCAGCACTCAGGAGGTTGAAAAGGAGCTGCGTTTACATTATAATAACGTTTATGCCCCTGCCGAAGATATGGTGGGATATGTGGCTTCAGTAGTAATAGTGGCCAAATATCCCTCTCCATTCTTTGATTCAAAAACATACCAGGGTGACATGTCAATGACATATGGGGAGTTTGTTGGTGATGTACTGACGTTTTCTGCTTTATGTAAAGCTCATTTGGGGTATTTTCTACTGACTGATACCCTTTCCTCCCCTTTAGGAAATTTAACACCACTATTCTGGTGGATACTGGAGTTTCTGAAAACTTTATGAACCAAAGCCTAGCCAACTACCTTGAGTTGTGTTACTTACCAGGTGGTATGGTTAGAGGAGGGGCTTCTCAAGGTATTCCAACGCTGAATATTTAGGGTTTGGTGGACTACCAAGTTGGCAACTATCATATGTTCAACCACATTCAAACTATCAAAAACCTCTTGTACCCCATCATTTTGGGTGTATAGTGATGGAGAAAGTTTGATTTCAGGACTAACTTGAAAGAAAATACCATATCCCTCACATTAAAAAATGGTCACACATTAGTTGTTCCTTTGTCTGAGGCTAACGTCCAGGGAGATTTTCCCCACTGGCCCAACATTCACACCCTCAGTATCGCCCCAATGCTGAAGCCCTCTGTGGAGGTTCCCCTACCTTCTTTTTTGGAGGGTTTGGAATCTTCCTTTGATGCAGCTTCAGCTAATTCACTACTCAATCATTCTGAGTTCTATTGTGAGTTCAAGCTCACTGTGGATCAGATGCATATATCCTCTCCTATTTAACCATTGACTGTCCGGGAGGAAGAGTCTTTAGATGTGTGGGTGAAGGAGCAGTTAGCCAAAGGCACGCCTTTCAGCGTACCTCTCCTGTTTGCTCCCCGCTTCTCTTTGTGGAGAAGGCCAATGGAACTTTATGCCCTTGTGTGGATTATGGGAATCTAAACAATGTTACTGTGACTGACCTCCATCAAAGCCCTTTGGGGTTCACAGATTTCATGTTACTTGAAGAATGCTAAATTTTTCTCCAAACTGGATTGCCTCAATGCGTTCAATCATATCCAGATAAAGAAGGGACAGGAGTGTTTAACCGCATTCTGTACTAGAAAAGGGATTTTACAGTTTTGGGTCATGACCTTTGGGCTTAAGAATGCCCCTGCTATCTTTCAACGCCACATTGATGCTGCGTTGGGGGACTTGTTGGGGGTATGCGCAGTTGCCTACATGGATGATATCCTGGTGTTTTCCCCCGATCATGAGTCACATGCAGTACACCTTTTGCAAGTGATGGAGAGATTAAAGGCATCCTGCCTTACACTAAAGATCATTATATGTTAATCCTTCAAGTCTCAGGTCACTTTTCTTGGCAACGCCATGTTTGACCAAGGACACATGATAACTCCAGACAAGGAGAAGGCTATTCGTGAGTGGCCACCCCCACTTCAGTCAAGGAATTGAGGAGTTTTTTGGGGACGTGTACATTCCTCAAGAAGTTCACACCCAATTTTTCTGAGGTGGTGGCGCCCTTATATAAGGTTAGAAGGACAAAGGTGCTTCAGTGGTCCCCGTTTTGGAGGATGATTTCCAAGCAGTGAAGTTCACCCTGTTATTTACGTCCATCCTTCGCCATGTTGACCCTTCAAAAGAGTTCATTGTGGCTACTGATTTTAAAACTTCGTCATAGTGGCTGACTTGTTATAAGTAGGTGAATATGGGATAGAGCATCCGGTGGGATATTTTTCTAGGAAAATGTCTCTGCCTGAGTTGAATTATGCCGATTATGACAAAGAGTTACTAGCAGTGGTGGAGGCGCTGATTTATTAGCGTCACCACTTGCATGGCTCCTCCCAGCCTTTCTGTGTAAGTATAGATCACTGTGCCTTGCTGTACTACCACGCTCCTCATGTCCTAACCCCACAGCAGACCTGTTGGCATGAAATCTTTGCCCAATTTTCATTTTCTTATTAGTTCACCAAGGGCAAGGAGAATGGTTTTGCAGATGCTTTGAGCCGCAACCCTGCTAAGCTTCTGATCCAAAGAAGGTAGAGGTTCATAACACCCAGTTGATGATTCCGCTGGGTAAGATTTTATCTCAAATTCCCACTTCCTTGGCCAATGTCAAATTCTGTGGTTGAATCAAAAATAAACCCTTTGACAACCTACAGATTGGGCCGATTTTCCCACCTAATGCTTGAACTAATAATCTAATTAAAACCTAGTACAATAACATGGCTTGGGCCAATTATTACTACGTGAATTTTATTATATTACTAAAGCTTGTGCTGAATATCCCTGCACATTTAGGTTAACCTTCTCTGCAACTACTCAGTCAGGTTGATCAACTCAACATTAACTTAATTAATTATTCTATTGGCAGCTTGAGCTGAATACATTCACACAGGGTGGCTAATTATCTCTGCCCCAATCCTCAGCAACTAATCCCACTTAATTGGGACCAATATAATGAAATTTGTATACAAAATTATTCAGGGATGAACTGAAGTTACATTTAAAAGTCCCATGGACAATTAAACAAATGAACAACTAATCAATTTTCCACCCTGGGGCGAAAATTTGTATTTCAATCTGCGTAATCAGCATGATAGCACTTGCGTGGACCGCCCAAAAGGGGTTACCTAGTGCTATCAAGGAAGAGGCCTGCTGACGTCCCAATTAGGGGTGCATCATTTTACTTCAACGGAGGTAAGAATTTCACAGAAGGTGTATTTCATCAGCAGTATGATGAAACTCAAATCAAGAAGGTCTTAGGTCAATTTTGCATGCTTTTATCACAATTTTTGTACCTGAAATCCTCCTTATTTTGAGAGTATTTTGCCACCAATAAACTTAAGAAAAGGTTTCAGTTGTATCAGTTCAAGGGCCAAACTGAGGTGGTAAAATATCTGTTAAAATTTGTACTCTGATGTGGCCAGGAGATGCCCTAGAGGTATAATGGCGCCTGGCCTAATGATTTATTATCAATTAATCTAGTATTAAATAAAGTCTATTTTATTTTATCTTCGTTTTATTTGTATCTAAATTCACTTTTGGATAGTGTCAGCAAGCTGGGATCTCAGGATCCCCAGCTTGCCAATTTGCCTGCCTTGGCTGAAGTTTCCAATTACAAGGGGAAAATTAAACCCAAAATTGGCCAGAAAGGTTGGAGCTGTTTTTGTATGCTTATTGCATTTTTGAACGGTTATAATACTGTAAGCAACTGGCCAAATCAATGATCCATTGGCCAAATTTCAGCCCAATTTACCATGCAGGATTTAATTAATCAAATAAGCGATCCTCAAATTTTGACAATTGGTGCTCACTCAAAATTGGTGACACTTTCCAAGTTGAATTTAAATACCCAATTACTGGCAGATTTGGCCAGATGAGGAAGCAACATCAAGATGGAATCTAGCTCTAAGTGGTACTTCCTTCATCCTGGATCTTATCACAGTGGGGGGAGCTCATGCAGATACAACAATCCCAAAAAAAGATACTCCCCAATGGAAAAGAGGGCCAATTATGAACAATGATACACCAAAATGTTTAAGAAGATGTTCATGCAAATTTGACAACCCTAACCGGCCTGAGTCCATTCCTAAAAAAACTCAATAAGATGGCCAATCAAAAAGAAAAAAAAACACAAAAAGAGGGAAAAAAAGAGAGAAAGAATAAAAAATATATAACATATAAAATATTAGCATTGCATACAAAATTAAATAATGAAAAAATATTAAATAAAAAAAGTATATAAACTAATAAAATAAAAAATAGTTAATACCTAATAACTACTTTAGTTTAAACTTGGGGTGGGGAGAGGATCCTACACCAGAATTGTCAGCAGTTTGGGCCAAATTTACAATAAAAGGATTTCACTCCAGAGTCATCAGCCATCCAAGCCAAAAAGGATTTAACTCAAGATTTGTCAGCCGTTAGCCTAAAAATTACATTAATGTGAATCCAACTCAAGATTTGTTACTGGTTGGGCCAAAATTAACTATGATAATGATCAGTGAAGGTTAATTGGGAATCATAGGGTTTATGTTAGAGTCAAGTGGGGAAATATGTCAAATTCTGAGGTTGACTCAAAAATAAACCCTTTGACAACCTACAGATTGGGCCAATTTTCCCACCTAATGCTTGAACTAATAATCTAATTAAAACCTAGTACAATAACATGGCTTGGGCCAATTATTACTACGTGAATTTTATATTATTACTAAAGCTTGTGCTGAATATCCCTGCACATTTAGGTTAACCTTCTCTGCAACTACTCAGTCAGGTTGATCAACTCAACATTAACTTAATTAATTATTCTATTGGCAGCTTGAGCTGAATACATTCACACAGGGTGGCTAATTATCTCTGCCCCAATCCTCAGCAACTAATCCCACTTAATTGGGACCAATATAATGAAATTTGTATACAAAATTATTCAGGGATGAACTGAAGTTACATTTAAAAGTCCCATGGACAATTAAACAAATGAACAACTAATCAATTTTCCACCCTGGGGCGAAAATTTGTATTTCAATCTGCGTAATCAGCATGATAGCACTTGCGTGGACCGCCCAAAAGGGGTTACCTAGTGCTATCAAGGAAGAGGCCTGCTGACGTCCCAATTAGGGGTGCATAATTTTACTTCAACGGAGGTAAGAATTTCACAGAAGGTGTATTTCATCAGTAGTATGATGAAACTCAAAATCAAGAAGGTCTTAGGTCAATTTTGCATGCTTTTATCACAATTTTGTACCTGAAGACCTCCTTATTTTGAGAGTATTTTGCCACCAATAAACTTATGAAAAGGTTTCAGTTGTATCAGTTCAAGGGCCAAACTGAGGTGGTAAAATATCTGTTAAAATTTTTACTCTGATGTGGCCAGGAGATGCCCTAGAGGTATAATGGCGCCTGGCCTAATGATTTATTATCAATTAATCTAGTATTAAATAAAGTCTATTTTATTTTATCTTCGTTTTATTTGTATCTAAATTCACTTTTGGATAGTGTCAGCAAGCTGGGATCTCAGGATCCCCAGCTTGCCAATTTGCCTGCCTTGGCTGAAGTTTCCAATTACAAGGGGAAAATTAAACCCAAAATTGGCCAGAAAGGTTGGAGCTGTTTTTGTATGCTTATTGCATTTTTGAACGGTTATAATACTGTAAGCAACTGGCCAAATCAAGGATCCACTGGCCAAATTTCAGCCCAATTTACCATGCAGGATTTAATTAAATCAAGCGATCAATCCTCAGATTTTGACAGCCAACACGCCAGCGCTTGCGCCTCTGGAAAATGCGGAGGATTACAGTATGTTCAGAAAGGTAGCCCTTTCTCAGCTGCTATCAGCTGGATATACTATGGTACTTGCTAAGAGCGCTCTGAATCAGGAAGATTTATCCAGGCGTCATCATGTAAAGGATAAGGTGGTGTGGTTTCAGGGGCGCCTATGGGTTCCTGCTGGACCACTTCGCCTGTAAATTATCTGGGACCTTCATGATGGAATCACCATTAGTCATCCTGGGAAAGCAAAGATTTTGCAGTTAATATGACGCACCCACAATTGGAAAGGCTTGCCTGCTCAGGTGGGATGGTATTGTAAAGAGTGCCTGATCTGCAATCAAATAAAACCAAATTGTCAACCTTTAGTGGGTTTGTTGGTACCAGTTAAAAAGGCTGATGGGCCCTGGACTTCCCTATCAATGGATTTCATTGTGGAATTACCTGTCTCTGATGGCTATGATGCCATCATGGTGGTGGTGGGCCGTTTCACAAAGTTCACCCGCTTTATTCCTTGCAGAATGACAATAACTGCGACTAAGATGGCTAGGCTCATCACTCATGTGTTTGCGCTTCATGGGGTTCCCCAAGAGATTATCAGTGACTGGGGACCCCAATTCACCTCTGTCTTTTGGCAAGAGTTGTGTAAGACTCTTCAGATTTGCCCCTGCCGTTCAACTGCCTATCACCCCCAATCAGATGGGCAGAATGAACAAGTGAACCAGTGCTTGGAACAGTTCCTGCGGTGTTACATTGCCACAAATCATTTAGATTGGGTTTCTCACCTCCCTATGGCCCAATTTATCTATAACAACATTTTGCATTCTTCAATTGGTTGTTCCTCTTTTTTTGCCAACCATGGCTTTAGCCCCACCTTTAACATGGAGCCCAGATGTGGGTCTAAGGTTGAAGCGGTGGTTGACTTTGCCAAGACTATCAAGGAAAGTACACCAGGGGTTTTCCACAAGTTTTGAGGCGGCAATGCAAGTATATAAGGAGAACGCTGATGGTAAGTGACGAGTGGGTCCAATGTACAAGGAAGGGGATCTCGTGATGCTTGATGCTCATAAGATCCCTATCAAGAAGCCATGCAAAAAGATGGGTCCAAAGAGGATTAGCCCTTACTGCGTTATTAGAAAGATGAGCCATGCCTCATACTAGTTGGATTTTCCCTCTTCATTTTGGATCTTTTCCATCTTTCATGAGAGCAAATTGACGTTGTTTGAGGGCCCCCCACCAGAGTCTCCTGAGAATTATCTCATTGACGGTGTGCCAGAGTGGGAAGTGGAGGAAATAGTAGCCTCCTGCCTAGTAAAGAGAAGGTTTGAGTACCTGTTATTTTGGAAGGTATTTGATGCAGTGGAGAACAGTTGGGTACCAGCGTACAAGTGTGCATGCCCGAGACCTGATCAAGGCTTTCCACAAGCGTTTTCCCCAAGATGGCTCTCAACCAAAGCAAACCGTTGCCACAATAAAGTTGGCCCCAGCCCACAAGAACTTTTCCCTGGAGCAGTCCCTGGAGGGGGGTTGAGCCCTATTAGAAGGAGAGGGTGATGTCATGGTTTGAAAATGAAATCATCCTTGGGACCAACGTTAGAGACAAAGATGCTTGCAGGGAGGCCAAGGAGGTGAAGTTAGCAGGCCTCCCTGACCTCAAGAATACCATAGACCAACGTTGGGTAAAGGCAAAATATTCCCAAGTTGGTCTTATGGAAGCAAGCAAAGTTCAGCCCTGTATGAGAGAAGGGCTTTAATTTAAACTCTCTTTTTTTAGTACTAGATGGTCCCAATTGAACTCTCTTTTTTACAATGGAAAACAGTTTGCTTCAGTTTTTGGGTGAATGGGGGTTTGAAACCCATTTGGTTTTCACATTATCCAGCTCAGGTTGGCGATCTTTAAAATAAATTACCTAAATTTCAGTTGATTACCCAATATAGCATTTTACCCAATGGAAGACTGCGCCTATTGGCGCGCCTTGGCTTAGACCTGCTTCCCTCAATTGATTGTTTTGCCAAATTTCCTTAAAATTCTCATGTTGAGACCAATCTTTCTTGTTGGTCATTTTTTTTCATAAATAAAAACCCCTGATAAGTACATCGTTTTCCCTGTTATGATATCTTGGATGATCCTGTGCACAAACCTCTTTGCGGAGGTCTTGCACTATGTTAACCTTTCAATTTTAAATACAATAAAGTTATCCCCTTGTGCACCATTGGTCCGCTCAGGTTCCCTCCAACCTGGGAAGACTATACCTTTTTACTCTGTGCACTGCGTCAGTTTTGGTTGGTTACTCACTCAAATGATTGCACTCCTCTACTTGAGTTATTATTGCTCCAGCACCCTCTTCTGGAATCTAGTAACTTTTAATTCTAGTGACTAGTTCCCTGGTGTTGGCCCAGTGCACCATGCACTACCACGCTGGGAATAGGAGAGTTATAGACACTCTCCTTACATTTTCCATATCTAGTGCAGCAGGAAGAATTACATACCTATCCTTGACAATGTTTATAAGACTAATGTATAAAAGGTATAAAAGCATTAGCTGATAAACCCTTATATTTTTTGTATGTACAACTTACAGGTAGTTTGTCATGATTGGACCAACGTTATTTGCGAGATTCTTGTTTTTTATGTGACTTTCTAGAGCACTTACTTTCAAATCTTGGCAAAATAAACTTCATTATGCAATGACAGACCACTCAGAAGCTCATCAATATTTTATCATTTTAAAAAAGTTTACAATCTTATGACACAGTATGAAATTTTTCTGGCCCTCTGGAGAGTGCTCACCCTTGCGCATGACAATATCCATGATGCTTGGTATAAAAGCAATCCCTATTTCAAGAGATCCCCATTTTGGAATTCTATATATAGTTATTTTTGGCTTACCTTATATAAACATTTTTTACTTAAATGCTTTGGCCCTAAACTCTGGCCTTTTTAACTATTGGAAACGCCAAGCCTATAAGTTCTAGGCTGATGTGGAGACATCATGTCCATCATAATACTCTAATATCTTGCATCAAACTACCTTAATGATGTTTACATCCTAAGTTTAGCATGCTCTGAGGCATCTGTCTAAGCTCCCTCCTTAAATTCCACCTGCAGCTGCACTACAGCGCCCTTAATGTCTCCCTCCCTTCAAAATCCAGCTGCACCCATGTTTGTTGCGCCTTCTGTTTGTCCACTATGCCAGTACTTTTGGATACTGCAAGTGTGTCCACATGAGTGTCTGACACACCAGCGTTCCATTGACCCACAATAGTGTAAGTGCCATAGAATGGGATCCCATTGCGCCCATGCCCAGTGCCTGTCATTTCTCCCTTCCCATTGCCTCTTCTTTTTATTGTTTTCTCTAATTTATGATAAAGTGATGTATTTATCAAACCAACATTTTTTAGTACTAGATGGTCCCAATATCAAACCAACATTGATTGTAGCATTCACTTATATAAAACTCACTAAAGCACTTACATTTTGGAGCTTAGTGAAACTAACTTCAGTGTGCAATTCCAGACATCTCAGTTTTTTAGAATAGTTTATTGAATTGAAAAGTTATAATCTAATGATGCAGTATGAGATATTAGTAACCCTCTGGAGAATGCCAACCTTGTTAATTATTTATTCCCATTATTTGGTATAAAAGCATTCCCTATTCCAAGCAAACCCCCACCTTGAAAAACTATATGATTTTCTTGCTTGCCCCACACAAGCATTTTTCTCAAATAGAATGTTCTGTCCTAAACTCCAGATTTTTGCAATATTAGCAACGCTAAAACCTACAAGTTCTAGGCTATTGTGGCAGATACTATAGCCATCACATAGGTGACAATAGTTTTAAAATATATGGGATTTATAATCTACATTGATACTTACTCCAGAATTAAATGCTAGTTGATTGCTAAACAGCGCTATTTATATTGATGTTTGATAGGTTCATAATCATTTAAGCCTGAGAAATTAATACATATAGGTTTATAAAACAACAAAATTCTATAAAAGTTAGAGATGAAATCATTATGTAACTGAAGTTATCAGCTTAGCATTTATATAATGGTGTTAAAGTAATAGACTTTATAATTTGGAATAAGAGTTGATAAGAGTTAAATTTTTTACAGCTTAGTTAAAAAATGCATCAACCCCTTATCAATTATGGATGTATAGATAAATTAATTATTAAGTTACATATGTTCAAAGCTAGATTAGTAATTAGATTACTAAAGTGACACTTAAGTTCATAATTAAAATAGTTATGGAGTAGGATTATTGGTAAACTTAATTTTAAGTTATTCTTTAATTACTTGAGAAGGTAAAGTTTAATATGGCTAGTTATATTATGCAAGACAGAAATTTGTTTTTTTGATAAAATTATTTTATAAACCAACTTAAGACATAAGGTAAAATGGTTTATACTTTTTACTATTTCTTTCTGAGTACTAAAGTATATAAACAAATTTGGGTTCTTTGAGGTTTGTAATCAGGCATAGGACATACCATAATAATAAATCAGTTGTTAGTCACTCTTTTAATTTTGGGCATATGAGACATGGCATAGTATGATATATAGATAAAATAAAATAAATGTAAATAGCATATATACAAGTTAAACTTTTATTATCTTTTTAGTAAATTTAATTATTTTACTGCAAAAAATATTTCAAGGACCTGGCAAGATAAATAATATAGAACAAAAAAGCAGTGCATTAAACACTTTCTCATGCTTTATTTATCTAAGTAAGGAGGATACCCCAGTGATAGAGTATATACTCAATGACCACTGCCTCCTGAGTTTGATTCTGGTACATGAACTTTGGGTAGGGGATGACTAAGAATGTGTTGGCGTT
This sequence comes from Massospora cicadina, assembly GCA_022478985.1. Lineage (NCBI taxonomy): Eukaryota > Fungi > Entomophthoromycota > Entomophthoromycetes > Entomophthorales > Entomophthoraceae > Massospora > Massospora cicadina. The sequence continues at coordinate 1,144 of JAKSZP010009646.1, read as the reverse complement.
GCGCACCAATGCCCAAACTAAGCTAGTAATAGCAAGGCATTCCATGGAGTTCCTGACCTATCAGAATGCCATGCATGGAGGTTTTCCTTATTTTATCCTCATTTCCAATTAATTTGGTTTTCCCTTAATTGGTGCAGTACCATCCTCAGGTTGGCCCAACTTAACCCTTTTAATGATTTTTAAAAAAATAATCTGTTTTTTGGCCTTAAATTTGGCATGGATTTCTTAGCCAATGTTCACTCTTTTTAAGCTCATTTTGGTCCTTGTCATAACATAAATATTTGATGAATTTTAAAATAAGTCTATATGAATCTTATTTTAATTGGATGCATATATGCGTTTTTATATTTACAAACATCTCAATTTTTGAATGCATATATGCATCCAAAGATTTATATCACCCCCATTTTTGGACACATATATGCATCAAATCATTGAAAGGGTTAAATTAAAGTCAATTTATTTATTTAAGTAACATGTCAAAACATCATTAAAATTTATATTATAATAAAACCAAAATATGAAATTATATTTTTATAAAAGAAACCTTACCTATAAAATTAAGTAATACTTTGGTACTGTAATTTATAACAGATATATGGCTTAATTTATATGTAAAATAGTCAAAGTTTATTTTTGCTTTTAGATACTTTTACAACTGTAAAACCCTAATGAGGCCACATTGGCCATATTCCATTAAAATAAAAATTCCTTGAGTTTGGAATTTCTTGGTAAACACTAGATAACTAATATAATTCTTGGTTTTCTATTAATTAGTTGATATTAATTTGAAAATTACATAAGATAATTAATTGACTATGCATCTTAAAATTGTAAGGGGTTGAAGTAGAAGTGCATATAAATTGGTGTCCAGTTTTACAAAAAAATATCTAACTCATCAAAGAATTGGTTTTTTTATTATTTGAGGTATATAGATCTTATTATAATTATAGTGTTTATATTTTTACTTTATCTAAAAGCTCTTATTATAGATTAGTGGAGATCATGCATATTGGATTAAATTTCTAAATAAGCTAATCTACAAAAAATTAGATATCAGAATATAAAAATTTAACAAGTTCATCTTTTAATTAATTTTTTATAGTATGTTGGAATATAAATTCATAGATTATATCCTAGGAAA
>JAKSZP010009645.1:0-75881 GCA_022478985.1 Massospora cicadina | reverse complement strand
AAACGAGATGTAAAATAATTGATGTGACTTTATTATAGTGTATATGAGGTTCTTTATATGTTGTATTTAACAATATAAACCTCAAAAGGAAAAGGATTGAAAAAATATGGAGGAGAAATTCAGAAAGGAGGCTCTTGGTCAGGCAATTAATTCTAAAAGTTATTATGACTTTGTATCATATTTTTTATAGGGCAAAATTGTAAGTTAATTGTACCAAGTTGGATGCCACTAGGTATCACTTAGGTTAATTGTTGGTCAGATTTTATTGTTTATCCTTTTTCAAGTTCATATTAATTTTATGCCTCAAGTGCCACTTAAAATTTTTTTCGCCTGACCTTCATATAATCCATCATTTTGATAAAGCAGTTCATCTCAGGTATCTCAGGCTCAATTTGGTCTGACAGAATTTTCTTAAGGTTAATGTTAGTTTTACAAATATCAATTTTACTCAGGAGATTTTTTGAGGTACACTTTTTACCTCCTTCTTGGGTCTAGACGCTAATTTATCATGAGGATTAAATGATTAAAATTCTTTTCCATCATGTACAATATCCAGATATCTGACACATATATTATATAGATTGTGCCAAATTGGTTATGGATCTCAAGGTAAATCAAGGTCACAGGGGTTCGCAGCATATGCAAAAGATTGTAATAGTGATTAGGATTGTACGTTATTAAAAGTTCAATCATCACATGTTATTTTGCGGATCAATGGATCAGAACAAAACTCAATGATTACTGAAAATCTTTTTGTATATGGTGGCGTGAATCAATGGATTGACGTGAACACCTAGGGGCATAATGTGGGAGGCAGATTCCACAAACTTATAAACTAAGGAATGATATTTTTATGTCAATGAAAATTTAAGATAGATAATAAGCTGTAAACATACTTAAGTATAACTGTTGCCTTTATATAAGAGAGTAATGAAGGATTGGAAGGAGATCAAAGTGCATTCCTGGGATTGGGCTATAAGCACATCGTTATTGGGTGGTCTGGGAAGAGAGTATTGGGTTAGTGAAAACTCAAACTTTACAGATCAGATTAAATAAGTTTTAGTACTAAATTCCTAAATCAAAATATAATTCAGATCAATTAAAAAGTTTAATGGAAGTGTTTGGATATATGAATTGGCACAGCCAATTCTGCATGAATCTATTCAAACATGTTGTTTGATTAGAGTAACTTTGGGGATTGATTGAGTGATCCAAGGTGTAATTTTTGATTTGGTTTACTACTTAATACCTAATCCAGCTCACTTGACCTGTTTAGTGTTTTTTTAGTTTGGTGTTGAATTTAGATGTTTTTATGGTATAATGGGTAAATATGATTGGGTGGGATGAGTCTTTAGACACTGACAGAGGCCTTAGTTTTGACATTTCTTGAAACCCCCTCTTTCATTTCAATAAGGAAGAAAAGGAAAATGGAAGAAGAGTAAAAGATTTTTAGGAGACAGGGCAATAACTCGTCGCATATCTTCCACATGAGAAAGTCACTGAGCTGGTACGGGGGATCTACAAGGAGCTTAAAGTCTTTATACGCATAAAGGGAAATTATGCACGGTCTAGGCAGTGGGGCTGAGCCTAAGAACTTATAATATCTCATAATATCCTTTCAAGACTTGTTGGTACTGAGTTTACTGAATTGAGTTGCTGTAAATATCTAAATTTGATTTTAATTTAATAATGGAATATATAGAAAATTTTATTTATGTTAATCTACCAAGCTTTAGTTAAAACTGAGGGTCATCATGAAGAGGTATTGGTTCCTATAATGTAAACTATTGTTCTTATGGTTTGTTCAAGTTCCTCATGGTTAAGAGGATAATGCTGAGCTTTTAAGTTATATATAAAAAAGAGGTGAATTTTATCCGTATCTTCTTCTTTTATGCAAATTGTTATTCCAAAAAAAAACTATCAACTTATGCATTGTACTATAACTAATGTAGATGTTTACTTAGATTTTATCAGTTTCTTAGATGGTGGGATCTCATACAGCAGAAGAGGCTGTACAAGCTCTCCTTCAGCTTAGTCTCTATCAACAATTACTACTGGCTTTTAGTATTGGGCTGCAACAATTGTAGAAGGATTGCATGGACACAATATAATTTCTTGGCTTCATATATTCCATTAATATTGATCTCATTGATATTAAGGGTTGCAACTTGGGTATACTTTCCAAATTCTATTACCACATATTTGAGAGATTATTGTGACTTGAAAAAAATTTATTGAACTAAATATCAATCCTCAAGAGAAGCTATCAGAAGCCTGAGCTGGTTAATTTCATAAGTGGTATTGCCATACTAGAAATTTTTTATAGTGGTAACTCCTTTGTTTTTTCTTTTGAAATCTACTTCTGGTCTTATCTACAACACCCTTGGAAAATGATAGTTTTACCAGGTTTGTAAATTAAAATGTTAAGGGGACTAAACCTCTAAAATTAATGATTTAGAGAAGCTTCAAAGAGCTTTCATACACCTTGGGCTTTACAAACGCCTACAAGCACTTAATCTAGATAATCATATATCAGAACAAGTTATGGATATGTTAAAAACCCTTTCATAAACCTTTCCTCTTGGATAGTGGACTTCTTGGAAGGTCTGGAGTAGAGATACAATCCCTTGATGTATACTTTAGGTTTGTCACGCACTCTTTACATAAGAAAACCCTTGGATACGGCTTTGTCTCCCTTACTTTTCCTCTAACAGGGATAACCATTGGTTTTAATTAGCATAAAAACTGTGTTTTAAAAAGGTTACTAAGGCTCTGGTATCACACCTTTTACAAATATTTTTCCAGCGGTTAAACTTCCATATTTTTACCAAGTTTCTACATCTGCTTAGCTATCTGTCTCTTTAAATATAAATTTTACCCTTGCAAAGCAGTTAAGTGAGCAGTTTACTCATTGCATCTCATAGTGGTCAACAACTAACGCAATTATCTAAGAAGCTTTGTTGTTAGTTACACAAGTAGTGCCACCTTCCTCCATCAGATGGCTAAACACTCCTAATGAGAAATCTGAAGTTTATAATGAATATCAAGGGACAGCACAACTCCTAAGCGAGAATAAATCTGATTCAATTTAACTTCTTGTCTGTTTTCCCTTTATTGTTTATGAAAGTCAGGAATTAAATAAAAATATTACTTGTTCAGGCACTGGTAGATACTGAGAATAATGATAATTTTATTAGCTTAAATGTAGCAAATTAATGATGATTTCATTCTGAAGAGTGGTCAAGTCACAATGGCTGACACAACAGTTGCCTCAGAAAGTTGAATAGGTGAAGGCTAACTTGATTTACATTAGTGTGAATATTTATATGAGTATCCTTATGTGAAATTAAAAACCTTCCTGTAGCTCTTTCTTAGGAATGCATTAGTGAAATAATTACTCTTTTGATTTATAATGCAGACTCATGGTGTTTATATTACAAAAAGAATGTATCCCATCTCTTTGTAATTTATTAAGCTTTTGTGAAGTCTTTATGAAGTCTAGTTTCAGTTGTATCATCAACTTCCGATCTCACATGTGAGTCAGCCACTTTGCTTAGAATCTAAAACACGTTTGATTCAAACCACCATAGATTTTATGCTTTTGAGTTACATAAAGCTTAAGTATGGGTAAGAGCTCACAAAATGCTTTCCATTGTACTCACTCAATCATGCTCATGAAGCCTTGGAGGACTATGTGAAGGACATGCTTGTTCATTGTTAGATTACCCATCAAATCTTCAGGCGCTTCTTTAGTCCTTTGCGTTCCTAAAGCTAATGGCACACTGGCCTTGCAGTGATTTTCGTCCCTTAAGTGCCCTTACAGAACCTGAACAGTACCTCATGTCTCTTATGGAGGACAGTTCTCCATGATTTCTGATGCCAAGGTCTTCATTAATCTTGATCTTATATATGCTTTTTACCAAATTTATTGATTATGAACCACCAACAGTTACTACTTTTAAATGCATCTTTGAGCCTATGGGTACAAATATGACTTTTGGGTTACAAAATTCCCCTGTCATATTCTACTGTATTATTAATAATATTCTAGCAATTTGGTAGTCCAATTATGCGCAAATATTACTGCTATCATTTCTTTTTCTCGTACCAGTGATGAGAATGGTTAAGATATGTAAAATTATTGTGCCACTTAACAGATGTCAAGCTTAAATTCAAGCCTTCCAGTTTTATGTTTTAACAATTCAGTTTCCTTACTAAGGATTTTCGCTTTAAGAAATTTTGTCACCTTTTGCTCCAATAAAATCCAAGCCATTCAGGATTAAACTTCCCCAGTAGATAAGACATTATTATGTAGCTTCCTGTGTATTGGCAATTTGTCTGAATGTTTTAAAGACTTTTCTGTTATTGATGCCCCCTTCAGACGCCTTATGGGTCAAGTGCCAATTTTATGGTTACCACAAGAAGTACTTTTTTTAATATATCAGGCGGCGTTTGTTGTCCGTGAAAGTACTGGAACAAAAAAGATACAACGCGCGCTTTTATTGTCAAAACAGAAGATTCCTACTTTTCTCTGGGGGCTTTACTTTTGCAGGGGGGCCAGGATGGTATGAAACCTAATGTGTGTTATTTTGGCCTCTATATTACCTGCGGAAACCAACTACACTATATATTATAAGTAGCTTCTAGGGAAATGAGGCTGCTTTAAATGAGTGGAAACATCACATATTGTATGACCTTTACACTTTTGTAATCCTAACTGACCCTTGTGCACTTAAATTCCATAAAATCTCATGTTACATGAACCAAAGACAGGATTAATAGCACTAGAAACTACCTTGATATAAATTAAAATTTTTAACAAGCTTGTAAAATTCAACGTCATACATAATCATTTTATTTTTGACTCTTCTGTTAGCTTTAGAAAAAGATTTGGACATTGCAATATAGCCTTTATTCTACCACCCAGCCTCTTTTCTATGATATGAAAAACATGGTATGTTTTGACAATATGATTAAGGTTCTGCAATACCACTGTGCATTTGACAGAAGACTTAAGGATGAGTTTGTGTGGGGTGTCCTTGATCAAAAGCAAAATAGTTTTAAAGCAAAAAGGTGCATCCTGCATAAGTCCAAGTTATGGGTTCCTGTTTGAAACATGAGGTTGAAAATCATAAAAACATGGTATGATTAATCCTCTAGCCACCCTGTTATTATCAAGATAAGTACATATTGGTCATTACTAATATTTGCTTGGTATGCAAAGAATGTTTAAGTAAAACTTTGAGTAATTTGCTGCCCTGAGTTTGGTACAAACTCATCCTTTTTTAGGCCCAAATATTGTTAAGCTTTAACAAAATTGTATACAATTTTGGTCCTAGGTCAGTGTTATCTTTATAACTTTTTCTTTGATTCTAAATGTTCAAAAAGCATCATGATAGTTGTAGATTTCCTTACCAGATATTCTGAGACATTATCCTGCACGTCAAATATTACATCCAATGAGACAGCTGAAGTATCCTTGGAAGAAATTTCCGGGTTTAGACTCCCTGGATAGGTTATCTCTGATTGTGGGCTCCAATTTGTTTCCACATTCCTGAAATATCTCCCTCAAACTAGGGCATTAAGACATGTAGATCTTAAGCCTACCATCCATTATCTGAAGCTCAGGTTAACAGAAGCTACCAAGTAGTGGAGCAGCATCACCACTTATTCTAACTGCTCAACAAGACACCTGGACTTACTAGATAGTTGCCCCAAAAGTGTATATACCAACCATACTTAATTTACCACTAGCATGCCCCATTTTATGCAAACCATGTGTTAGTTTGCCTTATTAGGCAAAGTTACAGTTAGTGCTTTCTACTCTCTTTCTAGTAAAAAACATGCTCTCATCCTCACTCTACCTAGCTATCTTTATGTTGAGAGGATAAGGCTCTTATGCAAAGAAATCCCTCAGCTACGCCGCCAAAATGGCAAACTCTACTCCAGGTAGCTCTCCCACACCCCTGCTATTCTCCCACAGTTGCCAAATTTTGCAAAAAAGTCAATTTCCCAATTTCGCTTCCCTTTTTTATATTATTTTTGCAGTGCATGTTGCAATTTGAACTGAAAATTATTCCATTTTTATAGGTACTTAGACTAAGTTTTAATTCCTCAGACCTTGGCGCTGAGATTGATCTTTCAAATTAGTTATGGTGGATAACTTTGCCTACGCGCCTTTGTTCTTAAATTTAGTTAAATAGCTACTAAGGTTTGACTCTTTACCTCACCGCCAGCAATATCCTCTGATTCACTTGCTATTAATTTATAAGGGCTTTACGGTATCATGAATATAATCCCAATTTATATTATTTGTACCCTTGCCCCACTGGTGCAAAACAATCATCAATATTTCTATCCCATAAATAAAGCCAATGTTGTTAACATTTCATAGATTACTACGCGCTGTTTCATAAATACTGTTTAAGTTTATTATTTTAGGGATGGAACTTTATGGAAATCCTTTCTTTCACCCAGCTTGTTTAAGCTTTTAAATAATACCTTTGGTGAAACAATCTAATTATTTTACTGTAGGGCTTTTTTTCATATAGTTCCCTATATCTTATTATACAAAAGTCGGACCTGTGCAGTTTGTATCACCGCCTAAGCGCCAATTGTAACATCTGGTGCTCACTACAGGGTCACTTTTGGTAACCTACCCTTTATTAAACAACTCTTAAAATGCAATGCTATAGTGATGACTGTCAGATGTGAACCGCCTTATATTCTTTATAACAAACCTGATTATGGGGAGGGACCAATGTTTGCTAGCAAAGCAGCTCAATTGGCTGAAGCATATAGTAAAATGAACTAGCAGAAGAAGCATTTCACAATATTACTGAAATCTATCAGGAGTTGCAAACAGTAAGCCAGATGGTCAAATCTCAGGGCCAGGAAATCCATGCTTTTAGGTTCTCAATCGAGTTGATCAATTAAGAAGAAAGACAAGGCTGAACAAAAATTGGCAAAGAAATGTCAAAACTTTGCTTACGTAGTAAACTAACTCCACCAAGATTTTAAGCGTGTCACTTGTAAGCTTAGATAAAGTGTGTCCAAGCTGATTCGTCAGCATCTATTTCTGATAATTCTACAGGTGAAGTTGGGGCCATGGTGCCCAGCGTATTAGCTGCTTTACCTTTACCAGTTGCTACTGCCAGCCCTTTCACAACGGCCGCCGCTCCCATAACCCCTGACCAAAAAGTTACATCAGTGTCTTCTCCCTCAATTAACCCCATCAACTTACCCAAGTTCAATAGGCATGAAAGTATTTTACCTTTTTACACTTATTTGTGATCACGATAAGAAATATTAATGACCTTACCAAACTGGCTACCCTGATGAATTTTTGGATCCCTGTATTCAAGAGCTAGGATTACCAAAAATAACTATAGTCAGTATGTCATATATTAATGCCAAGAATATTATCTTTGATGAGTTTGGTAGAGTGGAAAGGGGTGTTATGACGGAAAACCACCTTCCTATTAATTAATTTTAAATTTGAAGAGTAAGTTTTAGCCTTTGTGGATCAGATCTAAAATAAGTCCTAAATATTATATGAGGCCCAAGTTCTGAGACATTATGATGCCCAAAAAGTTTTTTCGCCATGCCTGTGAGCCGCACTTAGAATTGTATCATGACATGTTACCCATCTTAAACTAATAAAACTATCACTAAATGGTGAGTTACCTTCAGCGCTGCACCCTTACTTTTGGCGCTCATAATACCAAGCTGTCCTAAAAGGAGTCAGGTATTCATTTACTGACTGCAACCATAGACAAAAACTTGGGAAAAGCCCAGGTGTAGTAGGACTGGGAAATTCTACATCTGACAAAAATTTGGAAATCCCAAATAACAACCTAATCACAATGGATTGCAGTATCATCAAAGATTCTTCTCCTACAAATCCAACCGCTGAGTTTGCTACAGCTCCACAGCCCAAGGCGACTAATGATTTTTCAATTACTTAAGTAAAGCGGATACACTTGACTTTTAAACACTCTCTGGCCTAGATAATCACGGTGAAGGTCTTAATGTGGATATTAGTGTGTACACTCGCCCAGTTTGGGCAATTGTGGACAGCAGAGCTCCTATCAACATCATTTTTTTAAAACTAATGCAAAAGTTGGAGATTAAACTTGGTATTGACCATAGCAAGAATATGGCACCTCAGGACCTAACGCCACTAAATCACTAGTAGTGTATAACTCCTTGCCTCTGGGGTTTGGCACTAAGTATTGTCTGCTCCCACCATCGTTTTACCTCATACCACTTAGGAGTTACTTATCAGTGACTTTTTATGAGGAAACATGGTTTGAAAGCTGAATTTGAAGACAATGTTTTGGAGGTAGGCGGACAATCGTCCCCTAGTACTATACTTGTGTTAATCAGCAAGGATGAACTAGGCCAGTTAGGGCGAGTTATTAGTAGTTTGATTGATCCCATTGAGATTGAGCTGCTGACGCCATTGAGGAGATTACGGATTTTTCTTCAGAAATAGATTTTAGTCTGAGTGACAATGTGCATACCAAGCCTGAACGGCTTTCAGAGCTAGCGGAAGTCAGTTTTTATTGTCCAGCTTGACTCCACTTCTCAAACTTTCTTAATTATAAAGTTGAGTTTAATAAGGGAACTGTTTCCATTGAATACTGTAAGGGTGGCCTAAGCCCTTTGAACTTGATCCACAGAGTTTCAAAGACTAACAGAATTCCCTTTGCGCCAGAAAAAAATACACTATCAAACCAGGGCAGCAGGCTCTCATTAGAACAGGTAGTATTCTAAAAATCTCTGAAGATATGTATGGTAAAATCCTCCTGTCACTCCACTCATCCAAAAAAGGATCCTGCTATTGCCTCTGGTGCTATTTATCCACACCAGGGAGAAATTAAGGTGTCCTTGGAGAATACCTACTATTACCTAGTGCACATCCAGTAGCATAAAATCATCACTTATGTTTAAGTGCTGCCTTGCCTAGCGGCCTCCTCTTTCAATACACCATCTAGCCCCCAAAAATTTGTGCACTGGAATTTCTGATTAACTGAGGGGAAGTTTGTAATTTGGTCTAACCAAAAATTAAATTCTTTTATTTATTTTAATAGGTATATTTAAATTGTCAATTTCTCAGACCTTGGTACTGAAATTAATCTGTTTAATTAATTTATGGCGAATTGCTTTACCTATGTGCCTACATTCTTAGATTAGCTTTATAGCTACTGAGAATTGACTCTTTACCTCACCACTAGCAAAATCCTCTGATTCACTCGCTATCAATTTATGAGGTTTTAAGGCATCATAAATTAAATCATTTTTATTTTATTTTTTTTATTCTATTTTATTTTATTATCTTATTTTATTTTATTTTCTCCATTCCCCTGCTGGCATAGAACAATCATCAAGGCTTTATCCCCAAAAATCCAGCTAATGATGTCTACAATTTTCCAGATAAACTAATTGCTTCCTGGTAATATACTGTGTTTATTATGATAGGGATGGAAAATTATGAGGACCTTTACTTTCACCCAGCTTGTTTAAAGCTATTAAGTAAAAAACCTTTGGTAATAAAATCTTTAATATCTTATTTTAGGGCTAGAATCTTCATGAAGTTTCCTTTAACTTCTTATACAAAAGTTCCTGCCTGTACAGTTGTGTATCATTACCTAAACGCTGATTGTAACAGTGAATTTATTTATTTTGCTACAAAATATTGAATTTTTATTATTCCTCCTTTTCCAACTCTCCCATATCTATTTCCTTAATACTCATATCAGTTTTATAAAAAGATTTGGTTGATTGAAAGACAGGCCTCTGAGGGTAGAGAACGTCTTAATTTAGAAACTTTTATTAAAGCTTTTACCAATCATTTAGGGAGTAACCAATCATGGCTGTCCATCACTTTGTCAAAAACCCCATCCTTGTGATAGTTTTATGCTTCAACCTTTCCTCCAATGTATAAACCCCAAGTTGTATTTGAGAGTTTTTGGGATTGCTTGCTGATGTTCATTCCACCTAAAACCAAAAATAATTTTTAGAGAAGACAATACTCTACTGCAGTGATGGTTAATTCTAAGGTTTATCACGCCAGATATAGTATAATAGGGAAAAAACTCCTAAAAGTATTGAATTTTTATATCAATTTTATTAGTTGCTGCTGGGGGGTAAGAAACAAACCTTTTAATAAGTTGATACCTAATATTTAAGATGTCAAGGTCCAGAATTTAAATATTTATTAATTTCAAATTAGGAAATAATGGGATTAGACCTATCAGATTTCAAAATCTCACCTTGCTTTGACAAAACAGCCGATTATAAGTTGATTGTTGGTAGGAAATGACCATGAGTTAACGATTTAATAAATTTTACCCAATTAATGGGCAAGAAAATATTTTTACCTTGCAGAACCCCTTCTGACCCCATAAAAGGGGCTGGTCTCCGTGGCGTTGGCTGTATTAAATTACTTGTAAGAAGAAGAGGGAACTCAGAAGGGCTCCCCAAATTTGGCCAATGATTTGGTGCAATATGACAGCCCAAACTTGTGGCTTTGGCCTGAGTATTACTAGAAGTGTTACCCCAATTTGAGGGTTTCCACCAAGTATCAACCAGGGTCTTTTGGCCGATTTTATTATCATTTTCATCTGACACACTCTTTTTACAATATTGGACTTGCAATTGTCTGACACCCCAGAACTTGCATTCCAAGAAATTGTTGCAGCACCTGAGAGAATTTTAATACCCTAAATCCATTCCCTTTATAAGGTCAGTGCCCTCACTTTATGAGGGTGCTGGCTTATTTTGCTCTCATTAATTCCTAGTTTTTTAATAAAAACATTTGTCCCTCTAATTATCTCAAGTTTTCTTTTTTTTAGTACTAGTAGGCCCAACCCAAAAGTTATCTCAAGTTTTTATTACTTTGAGAATCATTTTAGAACATCATGGTGTACATCATGACCAACATGCTCCCACTAAAATGGTTGAGCCCCAGTTAGATAGAGGGCTTTGGGGCCATCTTAATCCTGTTTTTTTGGTGCCTCAGGCAGTTCCACAGGAACTGTGCAGTGCTCACCAAAGTGAACTTGGGCTCTAAGCGCCTTACATAATAGGACAGCCAAACTTGAACCTTCTGTGCAGTGCAATGTGACCTCACCATTTTGCCCGTCCTGTCTTTCAAAACCTTTTCCCATTGTTGGTTAATAGGATATCAGACATGATATAAAGAATATAAATTACATGATTACCACAAGAGAATTGAAACCTAGACTTGAAGAAGAGGTTAAAGAAGTCAAATCAATTAATTATATATAAAAAACAGATAGTTGAATGTCCCAATTACGTATTAGAAAATTCCATCAGACTGATTCATGCCCAATATAATCAAGATACATCCTACTCAATTAATAGAAAGATCATTGAAATGTGAGGCAACGATTACACTAGGTGGCACTTGAAGCAGCAAATTAAGATTACCCAAAAAAGGGTAAGAATCAGGAATCTGCCAACAATCGACCTAAGTGATACAAAGTCTCATCTGACTTGGTACATTCAACATACCTTATTTCCCTATCAAAGATATACTACAAAGGCGTTGTACAATATGGATGCATCTTCTGACCAAGATCCTCTCATTCAGATTCCACCCTCCATTAAGTTCTTTGATCATTTTACTTATGAGATTTATATTGTTATATGTAACATATAAAACCACTTTTTAAATACAAAATAAATTATGTCATTATTTCTATATCTCTTTTTAAAACTTAACTTCACTAAGCCTTTCAACAATTTATAATAGGAAAAATACTTTAGATGACAAGACTTAAAGTGTGGCTTGGCACCCATAAAAATAAATAATATAATTGTCATGAGTCTTAGACTGCTTCAGCTATTTGTCAGACAACTGAAGTTCCAATAAAAGACTTGGCTTCCATCAGTGGTACTTCAATAGCCACTATAGGGTCTAAATTCCACAAGGCATTGTCATTCTGATGACACTTTGAATTAGAACCACGTGGGCACATATGCAGAAAGTATTGATTTATGAACATCATTCCTGCCCCTGACCACTAGGCTGAGCACTGGCAGTAATCTTGACCATGCTTTGCGCATTGAGGTTGAACTGCCTGTTTCAGCAGGAGGGGATTGTTCCGCCCATTTGTGATTTGCGTTCTGGCCATACTCTCAACGCATTTTGATATTCGCTTGATAATGAGGGGTGACAATTGTTTCATAAGGTTCATTCTCAAAAGTTTCACCTCAAGTAGCATCCACCAAGCAGCGTTCCCATATTCTCCATAGTCGCAACAGTTTGGATTAAATGATGTATTTTCCTCCATTTTTGTTTCGCATTTGGGCCATACTCCCAACTTATTTGGACCCACACTTGGTACCAAGGGGTGACAATCATTTTGTTTGTTAATCCTAACATTTCCACCCAGTAGTGACCGCTTAATTAGCGTCTTCACTTTCAAATAGTTAAGAGGGATTAGAATTAGTGATTGATTATTACACTCATCTTGATTTTGTGTACTCATTCTCCTGATCAGAGCATCATATAAAACCCATAGGGGATTACACAAAGGTTTCCACACTGAGAGAGGCAATAGCATAAATATCCAACGTGAAAGCTCTGATCAATACTGATAAAAATGAGTGCAGGTCCTTCATTGGTTGAAGGGTTCTTTTGGGTCATCCAAAATAGTTGAAATTTTATAAAAATCTTAAAATAAGTTAGGTGAAATTGAAGGTTATAAGGGCATGACGAAATAGTCCAGCACTCTACCATCAGCATAGCACTTGGTTTGTATAGTTGGGAAATGAGGGGCAGGGACTGTAGGAAATTTCTTAAATAAGATGTGCAATTTTCTCAAAAACGCTAGGTCTTTTGCAACATGACTTAACTCTCACATTGCAAGCCCATTTAAAGTTCCTGATGCCAACCTTTTCTTTTTGTCAGGATTCCAGAATACTTGGATATCTCACAATTTTTGTAACTAACTTTAACTTATCCTCAGAGGGACTTTTTCTAGATTGTTTTCTGTTAACACTCCTGTTGGGACTTCAGTCTTGATCTGCCCAATTGTGCTTGAATCTTGTCACGGATTTTTTTATTTTCTGTGATATAAACTTCGGCTGGATCAAGTTTCTTAGCAGAATCATTATTTTCTATTCTTTAACTTGTTAGAAAATTGAGATGAGGGGCCTTGGAAGAGACCACACACCACTCATCAAGAATTTTCCCTAAATCTACTATTTTTCTAACAGTAGAGCTAGGGACCATACCCTATCTTTGATCAAAAGGGGTGAATCAGCTGATCTAATTTTATGGAAATGGCAGATTTCCTTACAGTATTGACTGTCAGACTTTTTGGGCACAGAACTAATGAGCCACAAAAGTGTAAGCTCAAAAAACCGATGTTCACTACAGGTGCTCAGCCAACGTTGCATAATACCTGAACTTAATTGAACGCACCATGGAAAATAGTCCATTTGATATTGTAACCTGCTGAGTGCACAATGGAATGGTGAAGAGAATGAACAAATTGGAAGTCCTCCCATTATCAAATTTGAAGATGTTCAAGTAAATAAATGGAGATTCCCAAATGTTGTCATATAACATGGATTCTAAAAGAAGGAATTTGAGACTTCTTTCATGAGTCATTACCCCAGGAGAAAGAGCCGGCCACTAATGGCCATCTGCCATGAATAAGACTCTCATGAACCTACAAGAATTAAATGTTATTCTAGAGATGTATGGTTCAATGAAAATTTATTCAACTACATCATATAATTTTTACACCCATCACTTTACCATATTGTACCTGTTATTTATTGGCGTTTAGGGCTCAATTCCACCGAGTTGGTTTTGCACAAGGTATGAGCCACTGAGCAACCAAATTGGACGATATGAGGATTGCTGGCTTATAATAAAACTTTTAATAAAATATGTATGGAGCTATCGCCCCTTATTACGCCCTTTATTTTACTATAAATTGCAGACTTATCTGCGCGCTCCTCCTTTTACCTAAAAACATCCCTCTCATTTATCTTCCATCAGACTCTTTATACTTTGGTTCCTCAGCTGGATGAATCCTCAGCTTGGTACTCTTTTATTCTACTTCCCTTTTCAACTTACTCTCATTTGTATCAAATCTCGGCATAAATCCTCTCAATTTGCCAAATGCCTCATTTTGATGCACTTAAATTACCAGTACCGGTTTGATTCCAACAGATTCCATACACTCTGCCATATTGACTTAGGTCTTATTGTCCAGTCATATTAGAATTGTGACAGTACCAATATTAAAGTTTATAACAAGGAGCTCCATCATTATATTAATAGCCAAAGGGCCCTACAGAAGGCCTACAAACAGGTATATGAATTAACATTTCAAAATATAGGTGACATCCACCAACTTTATAATGCAAACTTTTCTTATATCATTCAACTATGTAATCAGATGGGGACCATTAATTCTGGTTAAAGTATGTATAAAAAGATACTGAGCTTCTCTAAAAAGGCATTAAGGTTCAAAATTAGAATACTAGTAAATTACTTAATGCCTTTTTTCTAAGAGCTCCAAAGACAAGACGCCGAAGCTCATGGTGAAATGGTGGCCAAGCCTCTACTAGCCATCTGTTGTTTTTTGGATTAGGAGGAGGCTCATTGGTGCTTTGTGCCTCAAATCCAACAATAAATGTGAGGGGCTTCTCTCACCACTTGTATGATAATAAATCTGAAACAAATAATTATGAAAAAGGGTTCATTTTTATAGTTTTTATTGGATGCCTTGCGGGGGTAAAAGAAGATATATACTTAATAAATTGATAAAGGTATTTAAACATCGAGACTTGATGTTTTTATGGCTTGGGAATTTCCAAATTTATTAATATGTGATTCTAGCCTATCAAATCTCCAAAAACTCACTTCAATTAGGCTGAACAACAAATGGGTAATTTATATAGGGCAAGACGTACCAATGGGGTGATGATTAGATATATTCTAGCCAATCCCCTTTTGCTAAAAATAATGCACCTTGGGGACCCCTTCCACGCCTATAAAATGGGGTAGTCCCTCACATAGTTGCTTGAATGGGACTAGATATGGTTGAGGCAAATCCTTCTATGGGTGCCCTGTAATAGGCCATGAGGTTGGAGGAATCTGATTTCCAGACTTAGTGCTATTTGCCCAATTAGTATCTATAAAAGTGTTGCCCCGATTTGTAGGGTTACACCAATAATTGGCTAGGGTTTTTGGATGAGGAAATCGTTATTCATATCAGAATCAATATCTTCAGTATTACAGATTTTTAAATGTCCGACATTTTCCCTTTCTGGCTGATTCTGCCCAAAACATCCTTATCCTGAAGCCTGGAGGGCAAATGTCTTACATCGCCCCTCTCTAGAATGTTGGGGGAAGAATAAGGCCAAAGGAAGCGGCCATGTACCTGATTAATAGTGACTCCAGAAGCAAGGGATTTGATCAAGTACTCATCCCCTCACTTATATATAATTAAAAATGGCCCTTCCCAGATTAAACCAAGCTTCTCACTACTAGAAGTGCTGCGGTTTTGATAATATAATACCAAGTCAGCTACTTGGAAGGAAGAGAGAGGGACACGGAGCTCATTAGCTGCTTCAGCTTCTTTTATGACTGTCTTAGCCAAGTTATTCATAGCCTCCGCTTGTAGTTGGATAATTTGTTGAGCCAAATTTTTCATGTCTTTCTCTGGGTCAGTTCTATCAGTGAAAATATCTTTTGCTAGTAGATCTGGTACCCCAGGTTCTCAGCCACAAAACACACAGAAAGGGGAATTCTTTAGGATGCAATAATAACTAATTTGACAGGCCATGAGGGCACTGGGTAAATAAAGATTTCAGTGGAGAGATTCTGAATTGGCCATTTTGTGGAGTATGGAGACCAGAGTTCCGTTAACTCTTTCTACAGCACCATTTGTGAATGGGTTATAAGGGGCTGAGAAGAGTTGTTGTGCTCCCATGGAAGTGGCAAGGAGCTTCACCACTTGGGAAGTAAATTTTTTTTTTTTATCATATAGAGGACCAGGGGACACTTATGCTGGGTGAAAATGTATTAGTGTACGAAGTTAGCCGTGGCTTTATTTTTTTGAGCGGGGAGAGCTACAGTTTCAACCCATTTGGTGAAATGATCAATACCAACTAAGATATAGTGATTGCCACCTGTGGTCTGAGGGAGAGGACCTACCACATCCAGACTTAAGGTGTGGAAAGGTTGTTGAGGCGTCATAGGTTGATATTGATATTGGGCCTTGAAGCTGGATTGTTTCTTACAGGTCAGGCATGCATCCAAGACTTCATTTATGGTTTCCAAGATGCCCTCCCAGTAAATCTGTTCTTTCACCCACTCATACGTTTTGCGTACTCCGCCATGCCTCATGATTGTGTGAGACTTAAAAATGACAGAAATTTGTTCTAATGGCTGAATGTAGGGCAATCAATTTACTCCTACTTTCTTATATAGCTTCCCATTTTCCACCTTGGTGTTGTGGAAGTATCAAGCGAGCATTTTTTATACAGGTTCATCTTAATCAGCCCATGCATCTGGAGTCATGAGAAGATCATGTAGCCTCTCAGCTTCACTATTGTCTAATTGAAGAACAGGCAGCCGTGTTAACCCATCTACATTCATGTGGCGCGTTCCTGCTAATGATCAATAGTCATATTGTAATAATGGAGCTTCAGAGCCCAGCGAGACAACTGCCTCATGGGGTCCTTCATATTCTGCAACCACTTTAGAGAGGCGTGGTCTGTGATTATTTTGAAGGGAGTCACATATAGGAATGGATGGTAGTGTTTGACAGCGAGCAGGACAGACAAACACTCCTTCTCTATGACGCTGTAGTTACGCTCAGCTTTAGAAAGCATTTTGCTAAAGTAAGACATGGGATGATCAACTCCATGCTCATCCAATTGAGCCAAGATAGCTCCAACAGCGTAGTCAGAGGCATTCATGAACAACATGAAATGTTTGCTGTAGTCAGGATAGCGGAGTATTGGTCTTTTTTGCAATAGCGCCTTCAGGGTCTCAAAGGCGGCTTTTTGTTCAGAACCTCAATGGAAGGGGGTATTCTTAGTTAAGAGGCGGACGAGGGGCTCACTGAGCTGATTGAACTTTGGGATAAATTGATGGTAATACCCATCATACCCAAGAATACCTGGATGTCACGAAGGGTTTTTGGCGCAGGCATCTTGGATATTGCTTTGACATTTATCTTGTAGAGGTTGAATTCCATCTTGTGAGATGGTGTGCCCAAGAAAATCCAGCTTCAGATAAAAAGTACACTTGGAGGGCTTTAGTTTGATATTAGATGCCCGCAAGCATTGAAACGCCTCCTTTAGATGTGCAAGGTGTTCATTGAAAGTCTTAGATAAAACTGTAATATCATTGAGATAGACGATGACGCAGCTTAATTTTAGATCCTGAAGATATGATCCATTGCTCACTGGAAAGTGGCAGGCGCGTTGCACAACCCTTGTGGTAGTCAGGTAGGTTGGAAGAGACCCTCACTGCAAATAAGAGCACATTTCTCCTGGTCTTGTGGAGAAAGGTCCATTTGCCAATAACCGCTAGCCAGGTCCATGGCGGAGAAGTACTTAGACCCAGAGAGTTGGGCCAGAGATTCATCAATGCGAGGGATAGGATAACTATCCTTCTTGGTTGAGGTTGTTTAATTTGCGGTAGTCCATCACTACCCAATGACCTCCATTTTTCTTTTTTATTAATAAAAGTTGGGATGACCAAGGGCTTTGTGACGGCACCAGCAATCCAGCATCCAACAGCTGTTTGAGCTCCATCCACATCTGTAGCTCCTCAACTTTTGATTTGTGATAGGGCTTGGAGCAAATGGGTTTAGCATCCCCAACGTCAATAGTATGCATCCACCCCTTCATGTGCCCATAGTCATTGTCAGATTTGGAGAAGACGTTGCTGTAGGCCTCGAGTAAGGTGTGGACTTTCTCCAGCTCAGCTGAGTTAGTTCATCGGAGATATGAACAGAAGGTAGGGTACATATGGATTGATCGGTGGGTAAGCCCATGTCTGCCATAGACCCAATACAGTGGACTTGCTTGATGTCCTCAATGGGTATCAGCAAGCCTCTTCCGATTTCCTGATGCTTTTTACCACCATATCCTTCTTGGTGAGATTCCCTAGCAAAAGGTTAATAGGCCGCTGATAGGTGGGGTCTAACACGCCTGGCAAAACTCTGGGCTCTAAAGGACTAACTCCCTCTATGCTAATGAGGTGCAGTAGGCAATTGTGTGGAATTTGCATGGTAATCTTCGTGTCAACTACCCTTTGTTCCCCAGCCTTAATGACCACCTCTTCAGAAGCATAGAAAGGGATACCCTCCAGGGCGTCCACTGAGGGAGGCAACAGTTTTGTATGCCTTCCTGCCATGGTGTAATGCAAGGATAAAGTGGAGGGATACTCAACGGTGCAAACATAATCCTTTTTATTGAGCTCATCATTAGATAGATCAAAGGAACCTCATAGTTAAGCAGGGAGAGATAGCCCTGCTTCAAATATATAACACCTTCATATTCAAGCATAAATTGGGTTTCCAATGAGTAAATCATAGGTTTTATTGGTCAAAGCCACTGCTGGAGCTGACAAGAGAAGCTTCCCAAAACTAATGGGCAGAGAAGAATAGGCTCCAATAGCGCGGGTGTTGTTTGGCACGCAGTTTCAAACTCTTGAGTGTAGTCAAGGTCAGGGGCCAGCTTAATTTTCTTAATGAGTTTGGTTGACACAACGTTCACTGGGGACCCAGTGTCAAGGATAGCTTTAACCTGCACTCCATTTATGACGACCTCCACTTTAGTTAAAGTACCACCCAAGGAGGGGGGAAGAGCGAGGACCTCTTTTAGATGAAAAGTGGAGGCCAGTCATTTGGCCGTTTCAGGGTATTTCTCCTGGATAGTCTGCAGGGTATGAACGCACTGGGTAGATCGGAGAAATGTGGCAATGAGCTGGTCAGCGTCACTGGCAGTGTTAATAATTTTTTGTTCCTTATCACTTGCCAAAGATAAGTGTGATGAGGGATCTTAGCCCAATTCACTCTCTCTGGGTTCAATTGATCAGGTACTCCACTTCACCTGGGGCTCCTAAAACGTAATGACCAACATCTTCATCACCCCCTCAGACTCGTCGTCAGAGGGGTTATCAATGCAGGTTAGGGAGCCCATAGGAGGTGGGGTAGGTTTAGGACTTCCCTTATGGGATGATAGGTCCTGGGGTTGCTCCTCCACCTTATTAACTTTTGGGGGAGGCGTTGGATTTATCACAGCTCGAGTTTTGACCTTTGAGGTAGGGGGTTTTTGCTGCCTCAGGGAGACAGGTTTCAGACTAGAGTTAGCTGATTGAGAGGTTGAGGGGGATAGCACCATGGAGGTGGATGCTTTAACTTCAACAGCTATGGGTCGTTCGGTGGCTGTGTGCTTCTGTGAAACAGGCGGTGTAGCTTGTGTGACCTGAGAAAGGGGTTTGGGCTTAGGAGCCAGTTTTGGGACCACTTGGGAAAGCCACTCTGAAGAAGAAGATGAGCAAGGCAAAGGGGCGACGGCTTTCACCAGCTGAGTCTCTTGAACTGAAGATGAAGGGGAGCACTGCCCCATCACCGCCATTACCAACTGATTATTGTTATGGGAAGAGGAAACAGTGGGTGATGGCAACTCCATAGGAGCTAGTTTCCAGAGGGAAACAGCCGTAGTAGATGCTAAATTAGGCGGCGTAGAAGCTTGGCTCATAGCTCCTTGTGTAGGGTCAAGCTCATAGATATCTGCAACTGCTAATAAAGCTTCCTTGATATCCCGTACAGTTTTAAACGTGCGCTTTACAGAAGAGAGATGCATCGCCAAGGAGGGATGAGATGCCAATCCAGAAAAGATAGCAGCAATTGCATCATCAAGAGGGAGCATTTGGGCAAGCAACAAAGGTTGAGCTTTATTATAGAAGCGCTCAACAAAAGAGATGATTGATTCTCCCTCTTGCATTTTAAAGCACATAAAGGCCTGTTTTTGTCGCTGCAAACTTTGTTTAGAGCCAAATTAATCAAGCAGCGCAAGCTCAACCTCTACCCAAGTGTTGAGGTTGACCATGGAGGAGACCATTCTTTCTTGTGCTATTCAATTTAAGCGAGGAAAAATGTACTGTATTTTTTCCGGTCAGTTGCTCCTTCCATCGCAGATTCATAAACATAAAGGAAGGAGGCAATACTGCCCTCACCAGGTATGAACTTGTCTCGCAGAGGGGTTTTACTATAGTAGGGCATTATAGTATGTGCTGCTTGAGCTGTTTAAGGTGAGACAAAGCACTAGCTAGCTGGAGTTTAATGGAGGCTAGCTGAGGGTTTATTTCCATAGTTTTAGTGGTTTTTGTGGTGTACAGTTACCACTATAGTGAGCACCACTTGTTGAATTTTTGGCTTATAGGAGGCTCGCAGGTGCTTTGAGCCTCAAATCCAACAATAAATGTGAGGGGCTTCTCACACCACTTGTATGAAAATAATTGAAACAAAAAAATATGAAAAAGGGTTCATTTTTATAGTTTTTATTGGATGCCTTGCATGGGGTAAAAGAAGATATATACTTAATAAATTGATAAAGGTATTTAAACATCTAGAATTGATGTTTTTATGGCTTGGGAATTTCCAAATTTATTAATATGTGATTCTAGCCTATCAAATCTCCAAAAACTCACTTCAATTAGGCTGAACAACAAATGGGTAATTTATATAGGGCAAGACGTACCCATGGGGTAATGATTAGATATATTCTAGCCAATCCCCTTTTGCTACAAATATTGCACCTTGGGGACCCCTTCCACGCCTATAAAATGGGGTAGTCCCTCACATAGTTGCTTGAATGGGACTAGATATGGTTGGGGCAAATCCTTCTATGGGTGCCCTGTAATAGGCCATGAGGTTGGAGGAATCTGATTTTCAGACTTAGTGCTATTTGCCCAATTAGTATCTATAAAAGTCTTGCCCCAATTTGTAGGGTTACACCAATAATTGGCCAGGGTCTTTTGGATGAGGAAATCGTTATTCATATCAGAATCAATATCTTCAGTATTACAGATTTGTAAATGTCCGACATTTTCCCTTTCTGGCTGATTCTGCCCAAAACATCCTTATCCTGAAGCCTAAAGGGCAAATGTCCAACATCATTATATTAAGGATTAGATAAGCTCCTTAAGTCCTGGATAGAGCAATACCTATTGTTATATTCTAAGGATCACTCATTAATAAATAGATCCTGCACATGTATTTAGAAGAAGTTCAACCAAGTATCCTTGATAATTCGCCAGTGTCTAATGGTATATTGACTGTTCAGAAGCTCACTAGGCTTATTAAAATAAAAATGGTTCGCTGGTCAATTTTATGCTAAATTTTCCCTTTGATTTCTGGAACTTCTACCAAGGCAGGCAAAGTACAAGCTGAAGATTTCTGACTTGATAGCTCGTTGACACTCTTCAGGATCAGACTCTGATAAAAACCAGGTAAAAGAGAATTAAGAAGATATCTTTATTAAGAGATTAGATGGTAATCTTATTCAGGCCAAGCGCCAGTATTTATACCTCTAGGGTTTCACCTGGCCACATTTTAAGCATGCAATTTCCGCAGATACTATTTTACATCTCAGTTTAGCCCTTAACTGAGACAACTTTTTTTATTACTAAGACTATTAGTGGCATAATACTCTTAGAATTGGGAAGGTTTTTGGGGATAAAAATTGCAACACAAATGTGCAAAATTGTCCCAAGGTCAGTCTAATTTGAGTTTTGTTGTACAGCTGATGAAATATTACTTCTGGGAAATTTTGCATCGATTTGAAGTAAATGATGTGTTTCTCAATTAAGAAGTTGGCAGGCCTCTTGATAGCACTAATATTACCATTTAGGCTGTCCATGTGCAAGTGCTATTATGCCTAATTACTAAGATTGACATAGAAACTTTTCATAGGGCGGAAAACTGATTTCAATAATTTGAGGGGCAAGATTATGTTGTTATTGGTCCATGGGATTTTTAAAGATGTTTAGGGATTGAACCCATGATGATTTTTGAAGATATGGTCAATATTATGCATGGTTGTTTGGGAATATTAGCTGAGTTGTTGTATAGTAATCTTCCCAAGTTGTTGTACGGGTAATTGGCCTGAATTAATGGTTATTGAAGTGTTTATTTTTGAGTCAACCACAAGAATCTGACATTTCCCCCACTTAGCTTGAACATAAACCCTAAGATCCCAGAGTAGCCTGTATTAATTGTCGCAGTCAGCTTTAGTTTCAGCCTGAATTATCAGTATATATTGTTCAGATGCCTAGCCTTAAGATCAGCCCTAATTGAAAATCAAAGTTGAGTCAGATCCCCTCCCTCCTAAGGAGTGAATAATATTACTAATTAATTAAAACAATATATATTTGATTTTTTATTTATATTTTTTATTACAATTATTATTATTATCTTTTCTTTTTCTTTATTTTTATTTTGTTTTGCAATGCTATTAAAATATGTATGTTTTTCTTAATTGGCCAACTTATTGAAATTTCCTGGAAATTTTGCATGGACATGGTTGTATATATGCCCAGCTTACATCCTTGATTGTATATAAATCGTGATGTTTTCTAAATTATTTTTATGGGCCAACCCAGATACAACCTAACTTTTGCAATTTTCCTGATCTGTGGGTGTTGCAAGATAAAACTTCATCGCCTTCTTCAAAATTAGTCAATTTTTTTGCGTTTTATAGTTCTTTTTTGTGTTGGGATTTTTAATGGCAATACTGTTATCAAAGGCTTGATCTTGCAATTTGATTAGGGTATCCGCAAGTTTATCTGCATATTAAGGGTAGTTGTTCTAGCTGGGATCTTCTAGGACTGAATATAATAGTGATGGTAGGACCAGATGTCTTCCATATAATAACTGAAAAGGTAAATCTGGGTTGCTGAATGGTAGGAGATGATGTAGTCAAACAGTGCCAAACTCAGGTAAGTACTCCATTAAGATGGTTTGTTTAAAGTTAATTTTCTGATGATATTCACCAACGTCCCATTTGCTCTCTCAACCATACCTTTGGTTTTGGGATGATAGGGAGCGGAGAGCACACTTCATACTCCCATTAACTGGTTGGGCTTGGTGAGGACATGGGCGATGAAATTTGTTCCATTATCTGTAAGGATAATCTGGGGACACCATGCTTGTGGAGGATGTTCCCAAGGACGAACTTGGCTGTGGCTGCTGCTCCTGCTTCCCAATTATCCTTAGCTTTGGCTCAATTAGTCAAGTGGTTGATAGTCATGATAATGTACTTGTCCTTCGAATTTCTTGTTGGTAGAGTTCTGACAACGTTGCTAGGTAAGGTATGCCAAGAAAACTTGGGCTGAACAAGCTGATAAGATGTGCTTTTTGGAATGGTTTTTGCCTTGTCACTCCGCACTGAACTCTATCATTTCTTGGATGCCAAAATGCATTGAATCCCAATAATAGAATTGCTTCAGATGCTCCTTCGTCTTATTGAATCCACCATGCCCTATGGCCTTATGGAATTCAAAATGATATCTTTTTGGTTCAATTGTTTTGTAAATATATAATTTTTGCCTTTGATGAACTTGTAAAGTGTCCTATTATAATAATTGTATCTTGTCTTAAGTCCAGTGATAATTTTTTAATAGTTTCAGGCTCATCTTGGTACTTTCTACTAATTATCTTATTAAACAACTCATCAGCATCCAGACTAAGTGTTGAAATAGTGGGCAGTTGGGATAGGCAGTTAGCGTTTTGATGCCTTACCCCAGCGCGATGCTCAATTATGTAATTGTACGATTAAAGCTTTAACACCCAGTGGGCTGATTGGCCCTCAAGCTCCCTTAAGTTGCTAGTCATCTTATGGATGCATGGACGGTAACAACATTGAAGTGAGTGCCATGTAGATAGATCCAAAATTGCTTGCAATCATATATGACTTCCAAGCATTCCTGTTCTTTCTTGTATAATTTCTCTCATGAACGTTTAAGGTCTGATTAGAAAAGGCAACTGGATGTTTTTCGCCGTCCTCTCCAATCTGAGATAATATGGCTCCAACTGCCATTAGTGATGCGTTGTTTTGGACAATAAATTTTGGATCAAAATCCAGATATCAAAGGATGGTGCTTTTAATAGTGCTGATAGAGCTTATTAAATGCTTCTGAAAAGCCGGAATCTAGTCAAATGTGATCTTATAATTGAGTAAATAGAAGAGCATTTCTCCAAGTTGTGAGAAATCAGCAATAAATTGGCAATAGTATCCAATCATCCATATGAATACTTGAAAATAAAGATTTGATTTGGGCAACTATTATTTTGGAGATGACATCTAACTTAGAGGGTTAGGGCCAATGTCCTACTTTCTCAATTACAAAGCCAAGGCATTTCAGCTGGTCTTTAAAGAACTAACACTTTTTGGGCCTGATTATTAAGTTTGAAGCTGCTAGTCTTCTGAAATCCTCCTCTAAGCGTTCCAAGTGGTCATCAAAAGTGCGGCCAAAAATATTAATATAGTCAAGGTACACTATACATATTATCAGGAATTTCCCTTTATTTGGGGAAACCTCAAGTAGGGGTAATGACTCGCCTACGGGTGAATGCGGGATTAGGCTCCTTAATCACTTTTGTTGAGCCTGATCTATTTATTGGGGATTGGTTCTGATAATATTTAATTAAATAATAATTTGACACTGGTGACTAATGCTGAGAATGTTGAAACAATTGTATCATGGAAAAATCCCATCTTTATGCTTTCACCCAATCAAATAACCCAGTCAGAATTCATTGGGGACTAATGCTGAGGATAATTACATTCCCCTTTGTAATATTGATTTTTTATATTTATCTCACCATTGGCAATTGATGCCAAGAATTTCCCTACCCAAATCATCACCTTCCCAATTTCAATTCTAGCCTCAAGGTCCATAAATACCTTAAGGCTTTATTCAAATAAACTTACCACTTCTCGCAATCTCTATTCCTATTTTAGCTTTGCTTAAGGCCTTTATGGCCTACCATCTCGTTGGGGGCTTTGGGGCCCAGATTTAATATGGACCAGGTATAAGTTTCTCCCCACGTCCCAAAAAATGGTGCTCCCTGCCAGGTGCCCTCAAGTTTTAAGAGAGCTAATTCCAGGAAGGAGGAGGGGCAGTTGCTGCCAAGGGCCTTTGGCTGGTGCCTACCCTGGGTCTAAATAACCCAGGAGGTATGATATGTCCTGGCCCTTGATCCACTTTTTTGGCGGTCAAGCCAGGATGGTAACAGTAGGATCAGTTTGGGGTTCCCCCAAATGGTCTGATTCTAAATTCAGGTCAGCCAAGCCCAGGTTACTCTGTCCCCTGCCCAAAGCGGGCAAGCTAGGATGAGGGGGGACTAAGGCCCCCAAAAAGCATAGTAGGATCCAGTGGGTCAACACCATCAATACAAATCTCCAGGGTCAATCCACAATGCGGGCTCTTATGCCAATGCTTGCTCCAACGCTGATGGCGGGTGTCATTCCCAATGCCAGGACCTCTTCCTGATACCAGCTCCAATGCTGATGCTGGGACCTCTTCCCAATTCTGGCTCTTATGCTAATGCCAGGGTTACTCCCTGATGATGCTCGCCAGATCCCTCCATTGTGTTCGCGCCAGCTACCTTGGCTCATACAGCCCTGACGCCCAGATCTGGTGCCCCGCCTTGGCTCTGACCCCAAGCTGAGGCTTGGATGGGGCTCTGTCAGGATTTTTCTTTCGTTGGAGGAATCCTTGAATAGGGGCCATGACTTGCCTATAGGTTAATGCCAGATTAGGCTCCCCATTAACTTGGGTTAAGCCTACTTCAAAGTTATTGGGGATCATTCACAATAATGTTTATTTAAATATTGATCTGACACCAGTGACTAATTCTGAGGATGTTAAAACAATTGAGTTGTGGCAAAATCCCATTTTGACGCTTGCACCCAATCAAATAACCCTTTTGGGATTCTCTGGTAATTAATGCCGAGGATAAGCATATTTTTTCCTTTGTAATATCAATTAATATATATTTATCTCACCTTTGACAACCAATGTTGAGACTTTCCCTATCCCAAATCCTACCCTTCCCAGTCCCAATTCTAGCCTCAAGGTTTTATAAATACCTCAAGGCTTTATTTGAATAAGCTTACCATATCTCTCCTATTCTTTTCCTATTTTAGCCTACCTTGGCCTTTAAGGCCTATTAACTCGCTGGGGGCTTTGGGGCGCTGATTTAAATATGGGCCAGTTAGGAGTTGCTACCTTGCATCCCAACATACATGAAAACTTTAAATCTCCCAGGATTGTATCCATGGCTCTATGGAAGGTAGATGGGCATTGCAGAGCCCTTGAAGCATTTCTGTCAGCAGAAGTAGGCCCTCTTGGGTTAAAATCACACATTTTTCGCACTCCTCTTTGGGCAATCCTATTTTGCCAATACCCACCTATAAGGTCCGTCGCCAAGAACTTAACGCCCTTTAGCCTATCCAAGGCATCATCAATCCGTGGCAGAGGGTATGAGTCCTTTTTTCATGTTACTATTTAATTATTGGCAATCAATGACAACTTCATTTCTTTCTCCCTTCTTTTTCATTATTAAAATTGGTGCATTCCAAGGACTTTTTGAAAGCACTAATATGTCACAATTGATGAGTTCTTTAATCTACTTGGTAACAGCTTCTTCTGATGTTTTACAGAATCTAATTAGGCATAATTAAAATGTTTATGATCTCCAATATCAAGAGTGTGGATGAAACTCTTAGCACATCCCAGGTTGAACTCAAATTTTGCAAAAATTTCCATTTTTAGAAAGTTTTTCCTGAGCTTGGCCCTTCTCAGAGTTGGTCACATTGTAAAAATTGGCCATAGGGACAACATTTATAATGCTGACTAGGTCCTTGTTAAGAAGCCCTGATTTGACAAAAGTTTCAAACTCATTAAATGAGTTGATTCCCGTGGCAGAGAACAGATGGAGAAAAACGATTGACTAATGTTACTTGATTGTAATGGGCCAATTTTGTAGGTTTGCACATAAGATGTGAATTTCTTCATGGCCAGGAATGATGATACCAGGTGCAATGTTTGGCTTGAATCACGATTTGATCCATTATTGATATACTTTTCCATAAAGTCCTTTTAGGATTTTAATTGTCAGTCCATTTGGGATGATTATTTGATTTCCCAATGATTAAGTAATGTGATGATTTGACCAAAGAGAAATGCCCTTTGACTCATTGATCTGGGTGGGTAATGGTTTTATCTTTGAATGTGCTTTAAAGTACTCAATTGGGACTACTCCATTTTTGTAGGCAGCAAAATGAACTGTTTTGGCTTCTTTTTTCAACTTCTCCATCCTTATTATAGTAAGGTGGGATAGCCTGTCTGAGAATGGTGAGAGTATCGTCCTTATGATTTTTAGAAACTATAAATCTTTTCAGGAAATCAGTACCATTTAGGATATTGTAGTTCAAATTTGGCAATACTATGGCAGGTGCTGTTATTACAATAGATCCAAATCTTAGAAGTAGGGTAATTTATGCACCAACTAATCTGGTTGTATGCGCTCCTGCAGTGCTATATTTCTGAAAGTGTACAACACCAGGTGCAATTTTTAACTTTTTAACCAATTTTGTGCTGACTATGTAGATAGCTGCTCTGCTATCAATGATGGTCCAAATTCAGGACTTGTTTACTGCTATATCCACATATGTACATTCAGAGTAGTTTTCAGAAGTGTTTATTATGTGTATACTGTGATTGCTTCACAATTCCACATGTGCTTTCAGACTTGAGAAGATATTTGGGAAGTTATATGCTAAGGCTTCATTGGAATGGCTACTTGTACGCTGTTAAGCAAAGTAGGTAGGTTAAACATTTAGGTTGTAAGGCCAAACCATGATCAATAATCTTCTTTGCGTAAGGTTTGTAACTCTGCTCAGACTTTTTTGGCAATTTCAAAGGTTTAGTTGCTTTTGCTTTAGCCTGAGTAGTGAACATAAGGACATCATAAGCCACAATATGGTATAGGTTATCTTTGCCAACATCAATATCCCTAAAGAGCTCGCCAGGGTCATGTGGAATGGTTTGGTGAACATCAGTAAGAGTTAGATCATTCTGCCTCTACTCCACCTGCTCTTTTCCCACCTTATCGTTACTGTTGATTTCTAGGGCAACGTTGACCCTGGGCTTTTTGTCTGACCATCTGTAGCATTGGCTAGAAAAATGTCCCTTTTGACCACAGTTGTGGCATGTAATTGGCACTGATTTCTGTTTTTGCTCAAATTTTTGGTTCATGTTTCAGGAATTTTTCCTTTGGTAAGACCTAGTGTTTTTTGGGCCCAAAAAATCGAAATTTTTGGTTGATCCTTGGGATAATTAGGAGTATTAAAACTGTGAGCACAGCTTCTCAAGTAATTGGTGAGCTCTTGGGTTTCCATTTCTCTATTTAATGCTGGTGTCATGACACGTTGCATGTCACAATAGTCATTATTGCAAGCTTCATTGCAATTTTAGCATCACTTTTGGTCATTGCATTACTCCCAAGCAAGGCTTGTGCCACATAAAAAGCTGTCAGTAAAGTCCTTAATAGTCTCATTCTACTTAAATTCAATATTAAGAAGTTCAGTTTTTAGGCTGATAATTTTCCAGGCCCTCCAAATTGTTTTATCACAGCATTTTTGGCATCCATATAGGACCAATCATTGCCCAAATAGGGCATAACGTGGTTGCAGTAGTGGGCATTGAGTGAGTTGATTAATGCTGATCCTTTTGCATGGTCTGATTCTCCCCACATTGCTTTTTCAAATTTCTTAAGAAAAGAATGAACGTTCCAATCCATATCAAATTTTGGAAAGTTTAGAGGTTTGAAGTAATCCCACTCTGTTTTGGGAATAGGCAGTACACTTCTTCTAGTACTTGAGCGTCTTGGTGAATCCTCAAATAAAATTGGCCCTCTTTCCCATCAGGGAGTATCTGAAGTTGGGATTGATGCCAGAACTTTAGGCATAGGATGGATACTCAAAATATCAGTTTCTGAATTGGTAACAATTCCAAATGACACAATTTCATGATATTGCTCCGAACAGCTAGATTCCAATACTCAAATTTAGTCCTTATTTGTTTTCCAAATCGTTTTTGGCCGATTTAAAAGACCTTTTTTTAATTTCTCCATCGTCAAGGCTGAGTAGCACTGGCAGCTTTTCTTTTTGAGGGATTTGACTTCTTTTTTAAGGTTGTCTTGTTTTTTTAATAGACTTTATTTGACGTTATGCATTTATTATCTTCAGCCATACTGTCTACTTGGAAATTTGCAGTTGATAATTGCATTCTAGGCTCTCAATTCTCCTGAGTAATTTCAGCGTTTCTAACCTGTAATCTTGCATAATAGTCCAAATTTTTCAAAAATTCCACACTGATCTGAGCATCCTCCTCATCCCTATTTGGGACTGATGGTAATGCTACAAGATCTTTTTTATTGTTTTAAATACCTAACTCAGTCTCAACATACACCAAAAAGTGAACGTGCTTTGTTCTAAAGTCAAGGTGCTCTTTTTGGGATGAGTAGCCTGTGTGGTGAGTCGTTCTATTTGAGATTTTAGGAGATCAGAATGAGTTTTCAGATTTTGACAGCGGGCATTCATGCTTTGTACCCATTCGTGCAACAGCCCATTGTGAGAAAGAACTTCCACAGCTAACTTCGGTAATACTCAGTTTAATAGCTCCTAAAGGGTGTTTATTTTTTTGATGAGCTTTTTTGGCAAGTCTTGTATCATCTACAATTGCTTTTAGGGCATCAGTAAAAATGGAATTTAATTTATCCATTAAAGAATTTCAGGAAGAATGTTCTTCCCCTTGTACACAGTAGATTTTCATGAGTTCCAGATTTTGTCTAGCAAAAATTCGCTGGGTATGTTTGAGTATGTTGTACAAAGTAATCAGGAATTCATTAGTTGCTTGACTCTTTGTGAGACGTCTGGAAAGAGCTTCCATGGTTGCATCATAAACTTCATGTACATCTCCATCTTGAGTGCCTGATCCTTGAGATAGTAGAACAGGCCAAAAAGGGATTAATTTGCAATTTACCAATTCTAAATTCATGATATAGAGTTTACAGCATGGCTTTAACGCTTTCAGATTTAAGATCAATCGTGTTTGTTGCATCTACATGAGCTCCCTCCTGTGATATAATCTAGAGAGTAAAAAGTACCAACATTATAGCCATGGCAGCTGGTGTTAAGATAATCAGTAACCTCCTTTTCACTGGTTTTCATCTCGTTATCACTGTCTCTTATAACTGAGACTGTTAGTAACTGGTCGTGTTGGTCCATCTCAGAGAGTGTCGTTAGTTTTGAGTGAGCACCACTTGTTAAATTCTGAGGATCGCTTGCTTGATAAATAAAATCCTGCATATGTATTTGGAAAGAAGTTCAGCCAAAGATCTTTGATATTTCGCCAGTGTCTTATGGTATATTGACCATTTGGAAGCTCACTAGGCTTATCAAAATAAATACAACTCTTCTGATCAGTTTTGGGCTAAATTTTTCCTTCAAATTTGGGTTCTTCTACCAAAACAGACAAAGGTGCAAGCTGAAGATTTCTGACTTAACAGCTCGTTGACACTCTTCAGGAACAGCATTTTAACAAAACCAGGTAAAAGAGAATTGAAAAATATATTTTTATATAAAAGTTATTATTTGTAGTAATTTAATTAGGCCAGGTGTTGGTATTTATATTCTAGGGCATCTCCTGGCCACAGTTTGAGAACGCAATTTCCGCATATATTATTTCCACCTCAGTTCAGCCCTTAGACTGATACAACCATGACCTATTACTAAGACTACTGGTAACAAAATACTCTCAGAATCAGGAAGGTTTTAGGTACAAAAAATTTCAACATGAATGTGCATAAATTGTCCTAAGGTCAGCCTGATTTGAGTTTCGTCATACAGCTGATGAAATATAACTTATGGGAAATTTGGCATTGATCTGAAGTAAATGATGTACACTTGATCAAGACGTCAGCAGGCCTCTCAACAGCACTAGGTGCTCCCATTTGGGCTGTTCATGTGCAAGTGCTATTGTGCCAATTATGAGTATCAACATACAAAATTTTTATAGGGTGGAAAACTGATTACGATAATTTGAGAGGAAATCTTAATTTTTTTATTGGTCCATGAGATTTTTATAGCTGTTTACAAGTTGATCCCATGGCAACTTATCGATGATATTTCTGATATTATGCATGATTATCTGGGACTAAATTCTGAGTTGCTGTAAGGGTAATTGGCCTGAGTTGCTGTAGGAGTAATCAGCCTAAGTTGCTGTAAAGGTAATCATCCCAAGTTGTTATAAGGGTAATTGGCCTGAGTTAATGGGTTTCGAAGGTTTTTAGACAACCACCAGAATCTGCATCTTTGACAAGTTGATGAGCTGGAGACCTATTGAATCTATGAGACTCAATCATTACCTCAAAATAGTATTTCCTAGAGTGGCTCATGTTGAGCAGGATCTGGCATCCTGTGCAATTCAGATGTTTACTCATTCCATTGCTAAGTGACTCAACAAATTGAAGAACATTATGAGATACAAACCACCTAGTGAAGAAAAACATTAATCAAGTCTACCATTACCTCAAAGAACCTGAGCAACGCTGTAACACTCCCAAAGAAGAGCTGAAAGCCAAGACCAACAAGCCTCCTCAGAGCACTGAATGAAAAGAGATGAAGGAGAACTTGAATCAGCGCATTGGAGTAATAGAGGATGAGAACAAACTCTTGTAAACTTTTTCATCCAATAATCAAAAAATTCATGTTCTGGACATCAACGTTAAGAACTTGGAGATTGATAAAGTTGTTCTGAAACGAAAAATTACTATGATGTAACAATAAGACTTATTTTGGAGGAATAGGAGCAACATCTCAGTTCTTTACAGGATTAAATACATTGACACTTATGTCAAGTTAAACGTAGTGACACATGTACCACAATTATTGAGTCTTAAGCTCTTAGTACGCGTCATAATAGGATTAAAAGCCACTACCTTTAATTCTATCTTAAAGGGCAAGTTAACACCTGGAGAAAGGAATATTAAATCTTTTTTCTACATCTATGAAGCCCCGATGAAAGTGTGACTGATTGTTAAAAATTCAATCATATTTTATCTTATTTAAGTTATATAGCTCAATAGGTTATAGTAATATGGACGACTTAAACTGGAGTGAAGTGAAGGAAGCGCCTATAAAAGAATTTGGTTTTAAGCAAAGCATAAATATGAAAAAAAATTCCTTTTTTCCGCTTTATACCACTTTTGAGCAAATTTTATATTAAAAAGTTTATCTACCTCAGTCGCCTGGCCCATCCCTTTTGTTGATTTCTCAGATCTGCTGCCAGCTGCTCCAGTGTGGGGAAGCGGCGCTCCATCGCCTAGCATTTCCTCTCTGCAGGAAAACGTGTTCAGATGGGCTTGAATAGCCCATTAAACTCACCCCAGCTTATTTTCCCCCATGGGACTTAGCGCTCCAACTTGCGCACATCCACCTTTCTCGCCCCATCATCTAGCCCTTCCTCACTCCACTATTCAATTTTGCCTCCATGTTGACTGAGGACAATTTTCTCCAATTGCTGAAAAAGCAATAATCAAAGTAGCTACCGCTGCCTTTGCGGTAGCTGGCTTTATTGATTTCCGCCCTTTTAAGGGCTATTTTGATATAGGCTTCCAGATGGAGGA
This sequence comes from Massospora cicadina, assembly GCA_022478985.1. Classification (NCBI taxonomy): domain Eukaryota; kingdom Fungi; phylum Entomophthoromycota; class Entomophthoromycetes; order Entomophthorales; family Entomophthoraceae; genus Massospora; species Massospora cicadina. Next base: position 43,110 of record JAKSZP010009645.1, on the reverse strand, counting down.
GGACGCTGCTACAGAGGTTTGACTCCCTTCATTTTAAAAAAAACTCACATTACTACTACCTGTACTCGCCTCCCTTCTGATACCACACTGGTGGTGTCATTTGCAAATCTTTTTCCCACCTCCCACCCAAATTTTGTATGAACAGTTGACGGCAGGGCTTTTGGCTTGTGATACTTAACCCAACCTCGTCTTCATTGGTTCTCTGGTGCAGAGCGCCTTGCTGCCCCTCATGCCGCTGCCACCATAATCCCACATCACTCCGCCATAGCCCAAAAAAATTCCCCTCGTGCCCACATAGTGGCGGCACCAGAGCATTTCTTTTGGCTCATGCCAATAATGTTGGTAGATTTGTCCCCTCTGTTTTGAGAAAACTATTCTAAAAGTCCTTCCAGCATGCCGCTTCCTCTGATGATGTTTCTGAATCCTTATCATCGGCATCTGAATGGGGTGTTTTGTTGCCCCATCCCACCCATCACACTAGCTCATAAGGACAGATTGGGAAATCTACCCCAATATGCCCTTCAGCCACACTCACCTGCCTGAATTCAACTCAAATAATTGGAAACAGGATAGGTCCACTTTTTGCCACCAAGCAGCTTCCCATTTGCCTAATACCACCCACCCTATTTCTGCCTCTACTACTCTTGTGAATAAAATCCTTGGGCCCTATTGGATGAGGTTGACAAATCAGGTGAAATCGTCAGAAAAAAAGTTGATGAATCAGGTGTGGGAGCCTAAAATGGGTATGACTGTGAGGACTTTTTTCCTTAAACTTTGGCAAACCTATCCCACCCAGACGTTATATCCCTAAACCCAATGTTATCCCCTTCTAAAGTGACCACATGCTGACCATGGCAACGGTGGCCTATATTCTTTCTCCTCACCTTTGCATTGTTGTCACAAAGTCTGTTGCAGTATTCCATAATAGGCTTACCACAGTTACCTTCCCCCTGAAGTCCCTGAAAATGCATGGGATGAAATCAACAAATTGCCATTGCCATCCCTGACTGAACCGCGCATGTTGCCAAAATAACAGTATATTCCCCAAACACACCATTCACCTGGAAGCAATACTATGATTTTCTCCTACTTGCTGATGCCCACCTTCAGGCTGAACATAATGTGAAGGAATTAATCAAAGCTATCATCGAGGCTGATACTGAGAATCCTAATAATTATGTCTTTTTACCTTGACCCCAACCATGATTATGCCCCAACGCCATTGCTCTCAGCCTTGAGCCAATTCTACAACACTACTTCCCCTGATATTGTCACTGAGCCTGCGGATGAGCCGCCTGATCCTTCTTCCCCACTGCCATGGTGGGTTAGTGGTCCTCCGCTCCCTGCCTGGTAGGAGGTTTTATTTTTATTTTTCTAGTACTAATGGTGACCAACCCAAAAGGGGGAGCCGCCACGCATCTTTATTCACAAATGGGCCAAACAAACGGATTACCATAAATTATAAGGAAACTTCTAATATAGCCCCTAGGGTATCAGCCTAGGAAGCCATATCATATGGCGAGGAGGCTTTGGGGAAACTTTAGTCTGGCGCCCACTTTAGCTGGAGACCATGGCGGACAACATTGGGGTGGGAGCATCAGCGACATGAGGCATAAGGAGGTATAGTTGGGGGTAGGAGGTTTTATATGTTGTTTCGTTTGTTCTATTTTTGTTTCAAATTTATGTGCTTTTTGCATATCAGTGCTGTCCATACCCTGTTCAGCGTACCTCAAATAAGAGTTAAAAAAATAATTTAAGTATGAAGGAACAGGCCTTCATGAGAGCTGTGCTACGCTGAATTGAAACCAAGGCTAAATTTTCGTATTGCCTTTATATTGAATCTCAAATTCTGATGACCTCAAAGCTGCTAGCATTAGGCGATGCTGTAGCTGCCATCATTGCTGGTTTATATAATAACCCTGACATATCCATACATGTCACATCTGTCAAAAAAACAGAAATCTTGTTATAGGCATTAAAGGAGCCATGCTCATTGTGGATGATATACACAAGCCAGAGACCTCTTCAAAGGCTTCCAATAAACTTAGATTGTATACTGTAGAGAAAGCAAATCTTAAGAAGGTGGAGAAGCATAAGTTCAACTTCTGCAAGAAGAACAACTACACCAAAGAAATGTGTTTTATAAAAGATTCCTGCCATTTCTAAGCAGGGAAAAGAATGGTCAGCTTAGGGACATATACCTCTAAAGCTGACTAACCTAAAGTACCTGAAATTAAAACATCGCATATTGCTCATCTCACGTTCATTGAGAAAAATCCAGTGATGACTCTGAGGTAGTTACGATGACTCAGGTTATTATATTTTAAGTAAACCCAAAGAGTTCCTAATTCCAGATTACTTGAACACCAAAGATATTGACAAAGCCCATGTTCCAAAGGCGTTTACCTCATCAGGTTATTGGCTGCCCAGAATAATTTTGTGGTTAGTGATGCTTATCAATGCCTTGCCTTGTTGATCCAACACATTTTTAGTGTGCACAGTCTACTGGAGATCAATAAGAAGTATCCTGAGACTAACTAAAAGCTCAACGCAACTGTTATAATTTTACAATATACTTGCTATAAATCTGAAGAGTTTGCGCAGGGTCAAGCCCACTGAGCAATTGCATGAATAATATGGAGATCTTCTGCCCTCAGAACACACTTAATTTTAAATCTATTGCGGGAAGTCCGACCATGGGATGGACACTTCCGAATATGACTCAGAAGAGACAAAACTTAGTACCAGGGGAGGAACCCCAGAGAAGCGATGCTATCTCTTGTTGCCAGCGAAAAACCCCACTTATGGGGAGGGGGACGGAACGTGTGAAGGGGCCGTAGCCACTATTGAGCATGTGTGGAGGAAGGGGTCTGATTTAATGAACCAGACTGGGAACCAGGAGAAGACCAGCTGTCGGCGACGCAGTGGGAGATATCCAAACATCCACGCTTGAAAGTGGTCCACCAAATGAGACCGGAATCTGTGGACAGCTTCTGGGAGGGTGGGGATGGAGCCAGCGATGGCATCCAAGACAATCGTGTGGATAGTCCACATGGCGATTGCAACCACCAGAGCACGGAGGGAGGGTGGGAGTGGGGAGGCCATTGATGAAGCAAACATATCTCTTGACAGACTGAAGGGATGCGTTTGATCATGGCCTAGCAGACGTTGAACTTCGCGCCATATCACTTTAGAGGTGGGGCACTTCTCCAGGCGGTGGAACAGCGTTCCATACTGGCCACACACACGACACAGGATGAGTGTAAAGCATTAGAGCGCTCAGCTGTATGATACACCCGCCTCCAGCAGCGCCACACATGGGAGCGGACTTGAGGCTGCAACAGAGGATGGTGTGCGTATTTCCAGATATTCTTTTGGGTCTCAGTGGAATAAGGGATGTCCATCATGTCCAGGTAGTCCACCCTGGATAGGACTTGGGGTAGAATGGGGATCACGCCATCATGGATGGGTAGCCCCTGTACCTCTTGTGTGAACTGAGGAGAGGGGCGGCCTCTTCGGGTTATATGTCCACTAATACAAATTCTCCACTCTGCACTTCGCATGGAGAGTAGGATTCGTTTGTAGTGGGTTTTGGTCCCGTGAGGACCTGTGGCCGATGTGTGTGATGCGAGGTATTTCATCAGGGAGTGGGGGTTTGATGGATTGTTGAGGCCCAAGGCTTGGGAGAAGTTGGAGCGGGCCGCGCAGGACCAGTGTTGGGATGGGAGTGTAGGAGCAGTGACGGCCGCAATCCAGGTGCCCAGGATCTTGGCAGCATGAGCTTTGAAGTCAAGCAGGCCCATGCCACCTTGATGATGAGGGCCAAACATGACCTCTAGCCGTACTGGTGGAGGGCGGCCTGACCAAAGCCATCCTTGCAGCAAAGCATACAGGGATTTGAAGAAGCTTGGGGAGAAGGGGATGGCATGGGCTCCAAACCAGACTTTGGATAGGAGCATAGAGTTGGCAAGAACAACCCTGCCAGTGAGGGTAGTAGGGTGGGCTCTGAGAGAGGCGATTCGCTTCATCACGTTGTCCAGTATATGGCACTCCATTACTGCTGACGCGTATCCGCCTGCCTCCATCCACACGCCCAGATGGCGTACCAGTCCTATGGTAGGACGTGGCACAAAGGGGAGCACCAGTGGAGCGGTGTGTGTTGAGTTAGTAAGGCATGGACGTGGGCGAGTAGATGAGCCGGGTTGGGAACTACTTGCTGGGGCCCAGCAGTTCTGAAACTGACCAAGGAGGATGATTTCAGTTTTGGAGGCGTTCAGTGCCGCGTTGCTTACCCGGGAATATTCCTGTATGAGGGCTTCAAGCGCGCATGCATCTTTGTTATTAGACACCCCCACCACGCAATCATCTGCAAATGCCATCATCTTGACTGAGGTTTGACCTGGCACATGGACCCCAGTGAGGTGGGCACGCACATTTCGCAGTAGTGGGTCAAGGCTGAAGTTGTATAAGAGTGAGCTGAGGGGGTCCCCTTGTCGCAGGCCCCTTTGAGGGCGGACTACTTCCGTTAAGAAGCCTGGGCCACGCACTGCCATTGTCGCAGATTCTGTGAGCAGCATCACCCAGTTGATGTAGTGGGGGGTAAGCGGAATTGATGGAGACAGGCCCTGAGGTATTCCCAGTTTACTCTATCATAGGCCTTTTGTTGGTCTAAGAATACAAGTGCCCCAGAGGCTTTGGATTGACATACATTAGCCACAGAGTACACGTTATCCCAAATTGACCTTCTGGGTATGAAACCAAATTGTTCTGGGGAGATGGTGGCAGATGCTACAGTCCCTAAATGTTTAGCCATGATTTTTGTTAAAATTTTGGTGTCTGTGTTTGTTATAGAAATGGGGCACCAGTTGGCTAAGCCAAGCCTATCCCCTTTCTTGAAGAGTGTGACAGTAAAGGCCTCATGTCCTCCTGGTAGGAGGCGTGTTTCCAACAGGCTTTGGTTGAGTGAGGCTAGCAGCTATGGGATATATATTTTATAGTATTTTTTGTAGAACTCATATGGAATGCCATCTGGGCCTGGGCATTTTCAGTTTGGTGCACCACGAATGGCTGTCAAATATTCATTCGGAGTAATTAAATTCATTATTTTGCTAGTACTAAAAAAAATTCATTATTTTGGGACTTTTCTTTCTCGTTGCAAACACTTTTGCAACCCATTCAATTCAAGACTAAATCTAGTTTGATAATCTCATAGAGGGGGATTAGTCTGCACCCATGTCTGGGAGCAGTTGGGCAAGCAAGGCAAGAGGAGCAGGCGGAATGCCCACGGCCTCTAACGTTTGAAAATGCCCCGGAGAATCCAGCGGAATAGAAAAAAAAATCTAAAAAAACTGGCGGTCACAATTTCCCCGGAGATACTCACGTGGCAAGCACGATGCAACCAGTACATCAATATGCCACATTCCCAGCCACTTTTGTCAGTGGAATTCGGAGTCCATGTGTATCTGGACATTCAAAAAACAGCCCTATGGGAAAAATTTTGTGAAGATGTACACAAAATTTTCCCGACTGCGTGTACGTTGCACCTCACTCCATGTTGCACGGTTGGCTGGACCTAGGTTTTGAAAGCAAAATAGCAGCAGACGAGGCTGCAGCGGTGCGCATAGTGGTCGACCTCCCCAAAGGGCAATGGGTCATCAAAACTAAACGCACCAGATGGACAAAATCAAACCAAATTTTCCTCACGTTTGACTTTTTGCCTACTACGGTAAAATGTGACATTTTGGAGCAACACCTGAAAGATGGTCTCACCATATATGGCGAAATACAATCTTTCAAAATGCAACGTTTCATACTGATGCCACACCTGTGCACCGGCAAAGCCATTGCAGTTCTGACCCCAACTGAGGAGATCGCGAAGGACCTAACCCAGATCCTGCACTCCACCTTTATTGACATCGCAGGGCACCTCACCCACCCATTCTGGGTAACCGTGGACAGCGCCCCCCCATTTGCACCCACTGTGATGCGTTCGGCCATAAGGCACACACGTGCCCCATTAAAGAGGGCGTTACATTCCAAGAGCACCCCTTGGCGGCCATGGCCAGCGGAGAGGCGCACTACGAACCAACCGCAAGCACCAAAGAGGCTTTCCCGTGGGGAGCACAAGGCTGCTACCTATTGGTAAAGCCCATCTCCCCACAGAAGCGGAAGAAGACCAAGCAGGCCTGTAGGACCACGGAAAAGGAAGCAGCCAAGGTAACCACCACCATCCCACACTCACAACGCCAGGAGGACATGGAGACCTTCATGGCAGAAGCAACTCGGGAATCTATCACCCAATCAGATTGGGAGGCCCAAGCCAAATGGGCCACTCAATCCGAGGATCCGATGGGAGATTTGATCTCACCCAATCGCTGCACCCAAGCCCCAGTTGAAACTGACTTGGGACCTATCCCAACTGGAAAAAATTTTTTTTGCCCCACTCGACGGTGCACTGAACTTATCCGCACCGCAAAAAATTCGTCCGACGTTGGGAAAACAAAAAGTGAAGGCCAAAGCCAATGCAACTCTTTCTGAAAAAATTAACAAAAACCCCAATAGCGTTGCTGCTAATACCCGCACTGCTGTGAAAGCCCGTGGGGACCTGGAAGAGGCTGGTGGGCCAGGGGGCACCCCTCACACCTAAGGTGCAATGGGGGAAACCTTCACTCTAGGGACGCTGAATATCGCGGACTCAAGGCCTCCCCATCCCAGGCTAGGAAACTGAGTTTTTTATAAAATAATTTACCCGTGGATATCCTGGCCATCCAGGAAACCCACTGTCCACGAGGTTCTGAGGATGCTTGGAAAACATTGCTCATACCATCCCTATCCTTTTGGTTGAAGCACGGTGGGGTGCTAATTTGGAAAAACAATTTTCAAATTTACATCTTCAGAAACATTACTAAATGACCAAGTGCTCGTTGTCACCTTCTCATGGGCTGATGTTGCACATACAATTGTCAACATTTACGCCCCAAACGGTGCATAAGAGCGTCAGGAATTTTTCTCGTCAGTCAAATCCCTCCCACTACCCCCCAATTCTTTCCTAATCAGCGACATAAACTGTTGGCTAACCTCACCAACGGACCGGTGGCCACCCTCACCCCACGCCCCACAGGGTCACGTAGAACTACACATTCTAAAAGCCACCCTTGGGTTAATGGATATGCTGCCGTGACATGCCCCACTGCTCAAAAACATGATGCGTCCCCACATCCACAACGGCCAATTAAGGTCCATGACCTGCATTGACCTTATTCTAGCGCCGGCGAAATTCTAACCCCATATCTCCCACTTCAAAACAATGAAAATGGAATTCTCTGACCACCGACTGGTCTCGATAACATACCACTTACCCGTCACAGTTGCAAAGGCCCCACATTGGTGCAAGATCCGCCCCCCAGAGCTTGCGTCGCCAGGATTTTCCACGTGGGTGGAAGAGGCAACTTTGGCAAAATCGTTTGTTGCACCATTTTGCGCGGACCCCATTTCCACATGGGCAACTTTCAAAAAAGACACCATCCGCCACTATCACCATCTCTCATCCAGACGCTCACAAGCCACATCAGCGGTTATATCGCGTGAGCTGGCAGAATTGGCCCACTTGGAGTCCAACATTCCAGCCTCAGGATATAGCCCTGCATGGGGCCAGAAGTGGGCGGAGGAAGCAGCCCACCTCAACGCACTTGAAAGGCAACACAAACATCGGGTTTGTGTCCAATACAGGGCCACACGCATCACTAAAGGTGACAAGTGCACCGCATACTTCTTCAAAAAAATTTTGTACCACGCCAGAGTGTGGCCTGCACACAGGTGCGAAGATCAGATAATTCTATTGTGGACACACCGGCTGAAGTGGCAATCGAAACGCAAAGATATTACTCCAAGTTGTACCAATCTGATCCAAATTCAGCCAGCCGAAGTGGCAGGAATTCATAACTGAGCCCACATCCACACCATTTTCTGATACCCAGAAATAATGAATTTAATTACTCCAAACGAATTATGGACTACCATTTGTGGTGTGCCAAACTGAAAATGCCCAGGCCCAGATGGCATTCCATATGAGTTCTACAAAAAATATTTTAAATACATATCCCCAATGCTGCTAGCCTCACTCAAACAAAGCCTGTTGGAAACGCGCCTCCTACCAGGAGGACATGAGGCTTTTACAGTCACACTCTTCAAGAAAGGGGATAGGCTAGACTTAGCCAACTGGCACCCCATTTCTCTAACAAACACAGACACCAAAATTTTAACAAAAATCATGGCTAAACGTTTAGGGACTGTAGCATCTGCCACCATCTCTCCAGAACAATTCGGTTTCATCCCCAGAAGGTCGATTTGGGATAACGTGCACTCTGTGGCTAATGTGTGTCAGTCCACAGCCTCTGGGGCACTTGTATTCTTGGACCAACAAAAGGCCTATGATAGAGTAAACTGGGAATACCTTAGGGCCTGCCTCTAACAATTCCGCCTACCTCCCCCGCTTCATTAACTGGGTGATGCTGCTCACGGAATCTGCAACAATGGCTGTGCGTGGCCCAGGTTTCCTAACGGAAGTAGTCCATCCTCAAAGGGGCCTGTGACAAAGGGACCCCTGAGCCCACTCTTATACAACTTCAGCCTTGACCCACTACTGCGAAATGTGAATGCCCAACTCACTGGGGTCCATGTGCCAGGCCAAACCCCAGTCAAGATGATGGCATTTGCAGATGATTGCGTGGTGGGGGTGTCTAATAATAAAGATGCACGCGCGCTTGAAGCCCTCATCCAGGAATATTCCCAGGTAAGCAACGTGGCACTGAACGCCTCCAAAACTGTAATACTCCTTGATCGGTTTCAGAACTGCTGGGCCTCAGCAAGTAGTTCCCAACCCAGCCCAGCTGCTCGCCCAAGTCCACGCCTTACTAACTCAAAACAAACCGCTCCACTGGTGCTCCCCTTTGTGCCACGTCCTACCATAGGACCGGTACGCCATCTGGGCGTGTGGTTGGAGGCAGGAGGATACGCGTCAGCAGTAATGGAGGGCCATATACTGGACAACGTGACGAAGCGAATCGCCTCTCTCAGAGCCCACCCTACTACCCTCACTGGCAGGGTTGTTCTTGCCAACTCTATGCTCCTATCCAAAGTCTGGTTTAGAGCCCACGCCATCCCCTTCTCCTCAAGCTTCTTCAAAACCCTGTATGCTTTGCTACAAGGTTGGCTTTGGTCAGGCCGCCCTCCACCAGTACGTCTAGAGGTCATGTTTGGCCCTCATCATCATGGTGGCATGGGCCTACTTGACTTCAAAGCCCAAGCCGCCAAGATCCTAGGCACCTGGATTGCGGCTGTCACTGCTCCTACACTCCCATCCCAACACTGGTCCCGCGCGGCCCGCTCCAACTTCTCCCAAGCCTTGGGCCTCAACAATCCATCAAACCCCCACTCCCTGATGAAATACCTCGCATCACACACATCAGCCACAGGTCCTCACGGGACCAAAACCCACTACAAACGAATCCTACTCTCCATGCGAAGCACAGAGTGGAGAATTCGTATTAGTGGACATACAACCCGAAGAGGCCGCCCTTCTCCTCAGTTCACACAAGAGGTACAGGGCTACCCATCCATGATGGCGTGATCCCCATTCGACCCCAAGTCCTATCCAGGGTGGACTACCTGGACATGATGGACATCCCTTATTCCACTGAGACCCAAAAGACTATCTGGAAATACGCACACCATCCTCTGTTGCAGCCTCAAGTCCGCTCCCATGTGTGGCGCTGCCTGAGGCGGGTGTATTGTACAACTGAGCGCTCTAATGCTTTACACTCATCCTGTGTCGTGTGTGGCCAGTATGGAACGCTGTTTCACCGCCTGGAGAAGTGCCCCACCTCTAAAGTAATATGGCGCGAAGTCCAACGTCTGCTAGGCCAGGATCAAACACATCCCTTCAGTCTGTCAAGATATATGTTCGCTTCATCAATGGCCTCCCCCTCCCACCCTCCCTTCGTGCTCTTGTGGTTGCAATCGCCATGTGGACTATCCATACGATTGTCTTGGATGCCATCGCCGGATCCATCCCCACCCTCCCTGAAGCTGTCCACAGATTCAGGTCTCATTTGGTGGATCACTTTCAAGCGTGGATGTTTGGATATCTCCCACCACGTCGCTGGCAGCTGGTCTCCTCCTGGTTCCCAGTCTGGTTCATCATATCAGACCCCTTACTCCACACGTGCTCAATAGTGGCTACGCCCCCTACACACGTTCCCTCCCCCTTCCCATAAGTGGCGTTCCCGCTGGCAACAAGAGATAGCATCGCTTCTCTGGGGTACCTCACCTGGTACTGAGTTTTGTCTCGTCTGAGTCATATTCGGAAGTGTCCGTCCCATGGTCAGCCTTCCCCGCAATAAATTTAAAATTTAAATTCATTATTTCCGGGTATCAGAAAATGGTGCAGATATGGGCTCGGTTAAGATTCTGCCATTTTGGCTGGCTGAATTGGTTCAGCTCAGTATAGCTCGGAGTAAAATTTTTGCATTTTGATTGCCACTTCAGCCAGTGTGTCCACAATGGAATTATCTGATCTTCGCACCTGTGTGCAGGCCACACTCTGGCGTGGTGCGAAAATTTCTTTAAAGAAGTATGCGGTGCACTTGTCGCCTTTAGTGATGTGTGTGGCCCTGTATTGGACACAAACCTGATGTTTGTGTTGCCTTTCTAGTGCGTTGAGGTGGGCGGCTGCCTCCGCCCACTTCTGGCCCCATGCAGGGCTATATCCTGTGGCTGGAATGTTGGACTCCAAGTGGGCCAATTCCGCCAGCATGTGTGAGATAACCGCCGATGTGGCTCGTGAGCGTCTAAAGAGATGGCGATAGTGGCGGATGGTGTCTTCTTTAAAAGTTGCCCATGTGGAAATGGGGTCCACACAAAATGGTGCAACAAACAATTTCGCCAAAGTTGCCTCTTCCACCCACGTGGAAAATCCTGGTGACGCGAGCTCGGGGGTGGATTTTGCACCAATGTGGGGCTTTTGCAACTGTGACGGGTAAGTGGTATGTTATTGAGACCAGTTGGTGGTCAGAGAATTCCATTTTCGTTGTTTTGAAGTGGGAGATGTGGGGTTGGAATTTTGCCGGCATTAGAATAAGGTCAATGTGGGTCATGGACCTTAATTGGCCTTTGTGGACGTGGGGACATGTCATGTTTTTGAGCAGTGGGGCATGTTGTGGCAGCACATCCATTAACCCAAGGGTGGCTTTTAGAATGCGTAGTTCTATGTGACCCTGTGGGGCGTGGGGTGAGGGCAGCCTTAGTCCGTTGGTGAGGTTAGCCAACAGTTCATGTTGCCAACTAGGAAAGAATTGGGGGTAGCGGGAGGGATTTGACCGATGAGAAAAATTCCTAATGCTCACGTGCACCATTTGGGGCATAGATGTTGATGATTGCGTGTGCTACGTTGGCCCATGAGAAAGTGACAATGAGAACTTGGCCATTTAGAAATGTTTCTGAAGATAAAAATTTGAAAAAATTATTTTTCTGAATTAGCACCCCACAGTGCTTTGACCAAAAGGATAGGGATGGTAGGAGCATTCTTTTCCAAGCTTTATCGGAACCTCATGGACAGTGGGACTCCTGGATGGCCAGGATATCCATGGGTAAATTGTTTTGTAAAAAACTCAGTTTCCTATCCTGGGACGGGGAGGCCTTGAGTCCGGTGATATTCAGCATCCCTAGAGTGAAGGTTTCCCCCATTGCACCTTAGGTGTGAGGGGGTGGGCCCCTGGGCCAACCAGCCTCTTCCAGGTCCCCACGGGCTTTCGCAACAGCACAGGTGTTAGCAGCAACGCTATTGGGGTTTTTGTTAATTTTTGTGGAAAGAGTCAGGTTGGCTTTGGCCTTCACTTTTTGATTTCCTGACGTTGAACGAATTTTCTGTGGTGTGGATGAGTTCAGTGCACCGTCAAGTGGGGCAAAAAAAAATTTTTTGGTTGGGATAGGTCCCAAGTCAGTTTTGACCGGAGCTTGGGTGCAGCGATTGGGTGAGATCAAATCTCCCATCAGATCCTCAGGTTGAGTGGCTCACTCGGCGTGGGCCTCCCAATCTGATTGGGTGATGGATTCCCAAGTTGCTTCCGCCACAAAGGTCTCCATGTCCTCCTGGCGTTGTGAGTGTGGTATGGTGATGGTGGCCTTGGCCGCTTCCTTGGCCGCGGCCCTATGGGCCTGCTTGGCCTTCTTCCGCTCCTGCGGGGAGATGAGCTTTACCAATAGGTAGCAGCCTTGTGCTCCCCACGGGAAAGCCTCCTTGGTGCTTGCGGTTGGTTCATAGTGCGCCTCTCCACTGGCCATGGCTGCTGAGGGGTGCTCTTGGAATGTGACGCCCTCCTTGATGGGGCATGCGTGCGCCTTATGGCTGAACGCATCACAGTGGGTGCAAATGGGGGGCATGCTGTCCACAGTTACCCGGAATGGGTGGGTGGTATGCCCTGCGATGTCAACAAAGGTGGAGTGCAGGATCTGGGTTAGGTCCTTCGCGATCTCCTCAGTTGGGGTCAGAACTGCGATGGCTTTGCCAGTGCACAGGTGTGGCATCAGCGTGAATCGTTGCATTTTGAAAGATTGTATTTCACCATATATGGCGAGACCATCTTTCAGGTGTTGCTCCAAAATGTCACATTTTACCGTAGTAGGCAAAAATTGTCAAACGTGAGGAAAATTTGGTTTGATTTTGTCCATCTGGTGCATTTGGTTTTGACAACCCATTGCCCTTCGGGGAGGTTGACCACTATGCACACCGCTGCAGCCTCATCTGCTGCTATTTTGCTTTTGAAACCTAGGTCCAGCCAACCATGCGACATGGAGTGAGGTGCATCATACACCGCGGTCAGGAAAATTTTGTGTACATCTTCACAAAATTTTTCCCATAGGGCCGTTTTTAGGATGTCCAGATACACATGGACTCCAAATTCCACTGATGAAAGTGGCTGGGAGTGTGGCGTGTTGATGTACTGGTTGCATCATGCTTGCCACATGAGTATCTCTGGGGAAATTGTGACCGCCAATTTTTTTAAATTTTTTTTATTCTGCCAGATTCTTCGGTGCGTTTTCAAATGTTAGAGGCCGCGGGCCTTCCGCCTGCTCCTCTTGCCTTGCTTGCCCAACTGCTCCCAGACATGGGCGCAGACTAATCTCCTATATGAGATTATCAAACTAGATTTAGTCTTGAATTGAATAGGTTGCAAAAGTGTTTGCAACGAGAAAGAAAAGTTGGAATGACGATCTTAACGGTGTAACAAATATTCAGAACACACTTAATAAATATATTAAAATATGGAGCAATTTCCTCAACGACACCTCTTTGTTAAACTTAATATTTAGCAGCAGATACTCTCTGCTCCGCTCTTTCTTCTCTACAAAAATTCCTCCTCCCTTCAATCATATAATCTCGCTTATATATCAGTGACTTCAGTCAATACCGCTCCTTTGGCTAAGACTATTCAGTTCCGCCATATTCCCATTAGTCACGTCATATTATACTATTTTTAAATTCACTATTGCCTTACTTTGAGGCAATCTACTAAATATTCATCATATGTTGACATTACCTTATCTCCTTATTTGGAGGCGATACAATAAAATAATTTTTCTGACCCAAATTCCTTATCCCAGGACTCTCAAATATTTGTACTCTAGTAATCATGGTTGTCAGTTTCTAGCTAATCCGTCATAGCTATTTAGGGATTATCATCCATCTAAATTTATTGCAGGGAAGGCTGACCATGGGGCGGACACTTCCAAATATGACTCAGAAGAGACAAAACTTAGTACCAGGGAAGGCACCCCAGAGAAGCGATGCTATCTCTCTGTTGCCAGCGGGAACGCCACTTATGGGGAGGGGAGGGAGCGTGTGGAGGGGCCGTAGTCAATGCTGAACACGTGTGGAGGAAGGGGTTTGATTTGATGAACCAGACTGGGAACCAGGAGGAGACCAGCTGTCGGTGACGTGGTAGGAGTTATCCAAACATCCACACTTGAAAGTGGTCCACCAAATGAGACTGGAATCTGTGGACAGCTGGGAGGGTGGGGATGGAGCCTGCGATGGCATCTAAGACAATTGAGTGGATGGTCCACAAGGCGATTGCAACCACCAAAGCATGGAGGGAGGGTGGAAGAGAGGAGGCCATTGATAGAGCAAACATATCTCTTGACAGACTGAAGGGATGCGTTTGATCCTGGCCCAGTAGACGTTGAACTTCGCGCCATATCACTTTAGAGGTAGGCACTTCTTTAGGCGGTGGAACAGCATTCCGTACTGGCCACACACGACACAGGATGAGAGTAAAGCGTTAGAGCGCTCAACTGTACAATACACCCATCTCAGGCAGCACCACACATGGGAGCGGACTTGAGGCTGCAACAGAGGATGGTGTACGTATTTCCAGATAGTTTTTTGGGTCTCAATGGAGTAAGGGATGTCCATCATGTCCAGGTAGTCCACCCTGGATAGGACATGGGGCCAAATGGGGATTACGCCATCATGGATGGGTAGCCCCTGTACCTCTTGTGTGAACTGAGGAGAGGGGCGGCCTCTTTGGGTTGTATGTCCGCTAATACAAATTCTCCACTCAGCGCTCCGCATGGAGAGTAGGATTCATTTGTTGTGGGTTTTAGTCCCGTGGGGACCTGTGGCCAATGTGTGTGATGCGAGGTATTTCATCAGGAAGTGGGGGTCCGATGGATTGTTTTGGCCCAAGGCGCAAGAGAAGTTGGAGTGGGCTGCATGGGACCATTGTTGGGAGGGGAGTGTAGGGGCGGTGACGGCCGCAATCCAGGTGCCCAGGATCTTGGCAGCATGAGCTTTGAAGTCAAGCAGGCCCATGCCACCATGATGATGAGGGCCAAACATGACCTCTAGCCGTACTGGTGGAGGGCGGCCTGACCAAAGCCATCCTTGCAGCAAGGCATACAAGGATTTGAAGAAGCTTGGGGAGAAGGGGATGGCGTGGGCTCCAAACCAGACTTTGGAGAGGAGCATAGAGTTGGCTAAAACAACCCTACCAGTTTGGGAAGTAGGGTGGCTCTGAGTGAGGCAATCTGCTTCGTCACGTTGTCCAGAATATGGCACTCCATTACTGCTGACGCATATCCGCCTGCCTCCATCCACACGCCCAGATGGCGTACCGGTCCTATGGTAGGACGTGGTGCAAAGGGGAGCACCAGTGGGGCGGTGTGTGTTGAGTTAGTAGGGCGAGGACGTGGGCGAGCAGATGGGCCAGGTTGGGAACTAATTGCTGGGGTCCAGCAGTTCTGAAACTGACCAAGGAGGATGTTTTCAGTTTTGGAAGCATTCAGTGCCGCGTTGCTTACCCGGGAATACTCCTCGATGAGAGCTTCAAGCGTGCATGCATCTTGATTATTAGACACCCCAACCACATAATCATCTGCAAACGCCATTATCTTGACTGGGGCTTGGCCTGGCACATGGACCCCGGTGAGTTGGGCATTCACATTTTGTAGTAGTGGGTCAAGGCTGAAGTTGTATAAGAGTGGGCTGAAGGGGTCCCCTTGTCGCAAGCCCCTTTGAGGGCGGACTACTTCCGTTAGGAAGCCAGGGCCACATACTGCCATTTCAGATTCCGTGAGCAGCATCACCCAGTTTATGAAGCGAGGGGGTAGGCAGAATTAATGGAGGCAGGCCCTGAGGTATTCCCAGTTTACTCTATCATAGGCCTTTTGTTGGTCCAAGAATACAAGTGCCCCAGAGGCTTTGGATTGACATACATTAGCCACAGAGTACACGTTATCCCAAATTGACCTTCTGGGTATGAAACCAAATTGTTCTGGGGAGATGGTGGCAGATGCTACAGTCCCTAAACGTTTAGCCATGATTTTGGTTAAAATTTTGGTGTCTGTGTTTGTTAGAGAAATGGGGCACCAGTTGGCTAAGCCAAGCCTATCCCCTTTCTTGAAGAGTGTGACAGTAAAGGCCTCATGTCCTCCTGGTAGGAGGCGTGTTTCCAACAGGCTTTGGTTAAGTGAGGTGAGCAGCAATGGGGATATATATTTGAAATACTTTATGTAGAACTCATATGGAATGCCATCTGGGCCTGGGCATTTTTGGTTTAGCACACCGCAAATGGCTGTCTATAACTTGGTCAGATTAATCAAAATCATTATTTCTGGGTATCAGAAAATGGTGCGGATGTGGGCTCAGTTGAGAAATCCTGCCACTTCGGCTGGCTGAATTTGGATCAGATTGGTACAACTTGGAGTAATACTTTTGTGTTTCAATTGCCACTTCAGCTGGCATATCTGCAATGGAATCATCCGATCTTTATACCTGTGTGCAGGCCACGCTCTGGCATGGTGCGAAAATTTTTTTAAAGAAATATGCGGTGCACTTGTCGCCTTTTGTGATGCATGTGGCCCTGTACTGAACACAAACCCAATGTTTGTGTTGCCTTTCAAGTGCGTTGAGGTGGGCGGCGGCCTCCGCCCACTTCCAGCCCCATGCAGAGCTGTATCCTGTAGCTGGGATGTTGGACTCCAGTTGTGCCAACTCTGCCAGAGCGTGCAAAATGACTGCCAATATGGCTCGTGAGCATCTGGAGGAGAGATGGTGAGAGTGGCGGATGGTGTCATCTTTGAAAGTTGCCCATGTGGAAATGGGGTCTGCGCAAAACGGTGCAACAAACTTTTTTGCCAAAGTTGCCACTTCCACCCACATGGAAAATCCTGGCAACGTGAGCTCAGAGGGGCAGATTTTGCACCAATGTGGGGCCTTAGCAGCTGTGACAGGTAGGTGGTAGGTTAGCGAGACCAGTCAATGGTCGGAGAATTTCATTTTTGTTGTTTTGAAGTGGGAGATGTGGGGTTGGAATTTCGCTGGCGTTAGGTCAAGGTCGATGCGGGTCATGGACCTTAGTTGGCCATTGTGGATGTGGGGACGCGTCATGTTTTCAAGCAGCAGGGCATGTCGCAGCAGTGCATCCATTAACCCAAGGGTGGCCTTTAGAACGCGTAGTTCTACGTGACCCTGGGGGGCGTGGGGTGAGGAAGGCCACCAGTCCATTAGTGTTTAGCCAACAGTTCATGTCACCAACTAGGAAAGAGTCTGAGGGTAGCAGGAGGGATTTGACCGATGAGAAAAATTCATGATGCTCACGTGCACCATTTGGGGCATAGATGTTGATGATTGCGTGTGCTACGTTGGCCCACGAGAAAGTGACAATGAGAACTCGGCCATTTAGGAATGTTTCTGAAGATAAAAATTTGAAAAAATTATTCTTCTGAATTAGCACCCCACAGTGCTTTGACCAAAAGGATAGGGATGGGAGGAGCATTGTTTTCCAAGCTTCCTTAGAAACTCATGGACAGTGGGACTCCTGGATGGCCAGGATATCCATGGGTAAATTGTGTTATAAAAAACTCAGTTTCCTAGCCCGGGATGGGGAGGCCTTGAGTCTGGCGATATTTAACGTCCCTAAAGTGAAGGTTTCCCCCATCACACCTTAGGTGCAAGGGGGTGGGCACTGGGCCCACCAGCCTCCTCTAGATCCCCACGGGCCTTCACAGCAGTGCAGGTGTTAGCAGCAACGCTATTGGGGTTTTTGTTAATTTTTGTGTAAAGAGTTGCATTGGCTTTAGCCTTCGCTTTTTGATTTCCTGACGTTGAACGAATTTTCTGTGGTGTGGATGAGTTCAGTGCACCGTTGAGCAGGTCAAAAAAAAAATTTTCAGTTGGGATAGGTCCCAAGTCAGTTTTGACCAGAGATTGGGTGCAACGATTGGGTGAGATCAAATCCCCCATCAAATCCTCAGATTGAGTGGCCCACTCAGCATGGGCTTCCCAATCTGATTGGTTGATGGATTCCCAAGTTGTTTCCACCGCGAATGTTTCCATGTCCTCCTGGCATTGTGAGTGTGGGATAGCGGTGGTGGCTTTGGCCGCTTCCTTGGCTGCGGCCCTGTGGGCCTGCTTGGCCTTCTTCCAGTCTTGTGGGGAGATAGTCTTTACCAGTAGGTAGCAGCCTTGTGCTCCCCACGGGAAAGCCTCTTTGGTGCTTGCAGTTGGTTCATAGTGCACCTCTCCGCTGGCCATGGCCACTGAGGGGTGCTCTTGTAATGTGACGCCCTCCTTGGTGGGGCATGTGTGCACCTTATGGCTGAACGCGTCACAGTGGGTGAAAATGGGGGGCGCGCTGTCCACGGTCACCCAGAATGGGTGGGTGTTATGTCCTGCGATATCAATAAAAGTGGAGTGCAGGATCTGAGTTAGGTCCTTCGCGATCTCCTTGGTTGGGGTCAGGACTGCGATGGCTTTGCCAGTGCACAGGTGTGGCATCAGCGTGAAGCGTTGCATTTAAAAGATTGTATTTCGCCATATATGGTGAGACCATCTTTCAGGTGCTGTTCCAAAATTTCACGTTTTACACTAGTAGGCAATAAGTCAAATGTGAGGAAAATTTGGATTGATTTTGTCCATCTTGTGCATTTGGTTTCAATGACCCGTTGCCCTTCAGGGAGGTCAACCACTACGCGCACCACCGCAGCATCATCTGCTGCCTCTTTGCTTTTGAAACCTAGGTCCAGCTAACCATGTGACATGGAGTGAGGTGCGACGCACACCGCGGTTGGGAAAATTGTGTGCACATCTTCACAAAATTTTTCCCATAAGGCCATTTGTTGGATGTCCAGAAACACGCGGACTCCGAATTCCACCAATGAAAGTGGCTGGGAGTATGGCGTGTTGATGTACTGGTTGCATCGTGCTTGCCATGCGAGTATCTCTGGGGAAATAGTGACTGCCAGTTTTTTAAAATTTGTCTATTCCACCGGTTTCTCCAGGGCGTTTTGAACATTGGAGGCCGCGGGCCTTCCACCTGCTCCTCTACCTTACTTGCCCAACTGCTCCCTGACATGGGCGCAGACTAATCTCCTCTGTGAGATTTATCAAACTAGATTCAGTCTTGAATTGAATAGGTTGCAAAAGTTATTGCAACGAGAAAGACATGTAGGGCTTATCATCCAGTAATAACAGAAATTTGACAGCAAAATTCTTGCTTAAAAGGTGTTATCCCTCCCACCAAAATTTTGAGTAACCATTACCAGTTAGGAAGCGGTGATTTAGAAGGTCAGAGTAATGGCTATATTGGACATGGGCTCTACCATCAACGTTGTCTAATCCCATCTCATTAATAAGATTGAACTCATCCCTGACCTTAGATATACATTAAAGCATAACACTGCCAGTCCAAATAGCACCAAGGCGATTGGTGCATATTAATCCCTGCCAATTTGAGTTATCATATTATTTTTCTCAGCTCCCACAGTTGCCCTGTACAATGGCCAGTATGATAGATATTGTAATTCAGTTTATTTTTAAATATTAAGGAGACATTAATTTATAAGAAGGTTGTACACTTTTTCAATCATGAAGTTCCCCTTGTACTAGATAAAGACTTCAACAAGAATGATTACTTTTGTCTAGTCAAGTCCCTATTTCCACTTCGCTCTATAATATTCTACTCTGAATGAAAAATGGAAATCTCCCCAAACCATTAAAGGCAGAAAAAGGCATATCATACTATGCTTATGAGGAGGTAAAGGTTAAACTAGGAGAACTAATAGTGATTTTCCAACATAACCATGAGTATACCACCAAACTGCTTGCTAAATATCATTAGTGTCAATGGAGTCAGTATCTTTGAACCAAGAGTGTTACCAGGAGTCCTCGACCCAGATTATCAGTAACCTATTGGTTACTTTTAGAACATACCCAACCAAGACATCTTAGTCAATAAACATCAAGAGATAGGGAAGAGCAATTACTTCCAATTGGTGAAATTGATAATGTACATCTTAATGGTACTCACCTTGATTTTGGCCTAACCAAAAGTTTTAATTTGTGTCATTACTAATATTCAAATATCCAATAATTTAAATCATTAGGAACTTGAGAAATTGAATTGACTATTTGAAGACTACAAGATGTTTTCTCCACATCAGATGTTAACTGTAATCACATAGAAGTCTGGACACATAGTATTGATGTCGGAAATTCAACTTTAATACAATCAAAGTCATATAAGAAGTCAAAGGCAGAGGATCAATACATGAATACTGAGCTCAAGCAACTATTGGATTCGAGATTACTTGTGCCCTCCCAGAATCCATGATCGTCCCCACTGTTAATTATAAAAAAAGAGACGGTGGTCACAGATTTTGATGGCTATAGGAAGCTAAATAGCCTCACAAAGAAGGACAGCTATCTAATTACAATATTTACGATGCTCTGGCCTGACTCTCCAGATCAAATTACTTCTCTGTCATGGACTTCGCAGTGGCTATTGGCAGATTAATCTGTCACCAATTGGCCAAAAAATGCGCTTTTATTAGTACAGAAGGATAATTCTAACCTACCCAGCTCCCTCAGGGATTATGTAACGCTCCTACATCATTACAACTAGCAATTAATAACATCATTCAAGATCTCAAACTGAGTTTTGTGATCATATACCTATATGACATAATGGTGTTCTCAAAAAAACCTTTATGATCATCTGAACCACTTTAAGCCTTTTTTCAACTAAAGGTTCAACAAATTTAAAGCCTGGAAAATATCTTCTTCCAACAGGAATTGGAATTTTTAGGATATCTCATCTTATGGGAAGGATACAAAATTTTATGATAAGGTTGAAGCTATCTTCAAGATGCCTGAGATGAAGAGCCTTCGGGATATATACAGGTATTCCCAAGAATGATGAGATATCACCATCAATTTATACCTAATTTCACTTAGATCACCAAACCTCTTGCCCGTTTGAATGCCAAAAACACCCCTTTTGTGTAAGTAGTAGAGCAAAGAATTGCATCCAAGACCATAAAGATTTGTTTAATAGAAGACCATTTCTATGACATCCATACTATGGGAAGCCATTCATCCTATATACAGATGCTCCACCTTAGACGTAGGAGTCATTCTCTCACAACTGGATAACGATGGCATTGAAACACAGTGTCTTATTATAGAAAAACGCTTTATAAAAGCTGAGAAAAATTTACATTGTTACAGAGAACAAGCGCCTAGTTGTTCTCCTTGAAGTGAAACATTTCCATCCCATCTTGTAAAGTACAGACTTTACAGTTGTTACAGACTACGCTTCTTCAAAGTGGCTGCAATACCTGAAATATATGACAGGAAGATTAGCCCATTGGGCTCCCAAACTTCATCATTATGACTTTAAAATTGTCCATTGTCCATTGAGTTGAAACAAAAACATTAACATAGATGAACTTACCTAATTTCCCCTACTGCACTTATACAGTGGTGATGATTAATAGCTACACGACCTACTAATAAAGCCAGACTATTTTGAGGAAGAAAATGAACCAGTTATAATAGTTTGTAACAAAATGAATTAAATTTTAAAGTTCTTGACGAATTATTATACAAGAAAGTTGGAACTGACGGGCTAGCTTACTTGCAACCTTTGGAACGGAAACCAATTATAATGGAAGCACATATTACCTTGGGACATGGGGAGCAAGAAAATTTAAATGGATCAAGGCCCAATACTATTGGTAAGAAATACTGGACTCTGTAGTGAAAACTTAGACACTTGCATAACTTGTAATATACAAATACCACATAAGGCCAAG
Organism: Massospora cicadina; assembly: GCA_022478985.1. NCBI lineage: Eukaryota > Fungi > Entomophthoromycota > Entomophthoromycetes > Entomophthorales > Entomophthoraceae > Massospora > Massospora cicadina. The sequence continues at coordinate 21,459 of JAKSZP010009645.1, read as the reverse complement.
TACAAGTAACAACCAATTACCCACACCAGCGATTTCATATTATCAATTAAAATGTCATAGGACCACTGCCTGAATTTACAAGAGGAAACTGATACATCTTGTAGGGATCAATTAATTCAAAAAGTGGAGCAATGCAATTTAAATTCCCGTGAAGACCTCCAAAGCTACCGCTAACTTTTTATATAGATATATTTACTTGGCATAGTTCCCGCAGGTACTTCTATGCAATAAAGTGAAAACCTTATTTCAAGAGTTGTAAAGAAATCTTAGCTACAAGCATCGGTACTGAAAAAGTTCTCTGCGCCATACAACCCATCAACTACCAGGAATGTTTCAAGTATGAGTCAACATTAGTTTAAATGTTAATCAAGATGGCTACTATCAATCCATTACACTGGACCAATATCTCCCAAGCACATTGATGGCTTATGAGATAAGTTTCTATTGTATCATCAAACTATCACCCATAGCTACCTTATATGGAAGAAATCATGGCATCCTGAATCTATTAGCTTGTGAAGTGACCCGTTATAATACCAAAGAACCTGAAAAAGTGCTAAGAAGGTTATCCCATAATATCATATAGCTTCAATCTGAGGCAACTACAAACTTATCCAAAATGGTTACAAGAAAAGGTAAAGCATCAAATGCTCACGCTAATCTTTACCCATTTTCAAATTTTTGAATCTAGTCTTTTACTATTATAATTGTATAGTGCCTTGAGGAGGAAAATTAGATTCCATCTGGGATGGACATACGCTATAACCTACAAATGCGGGGATAAATACTTAATCAAGTTTCTAAATACTGTAGTTTCCATCAACCACATACATTGCTTATTCTTACGTTTGTACTTCCATGCCAATAATCTATAGGGACTTATGTTGGATATCAGGATATTGACATGATGGGAATAGTATTAATCAATTGACTCCCATGGGAGAATCAACGCCTAAACCCAAGAAGGGTATAAATAATCACAATATTTACCTATATGGGAAAACTATGATTGATATGGCTCAACTCAATACTAAGAAAATTCCATCAAACTGATTCTAACCCATTATACCCAAGATGAAATCCTGCTTAAACGAAATAAAGGATATTGAAATGTAAGGCAACTATCACACTAGGTGGCACAAGAGGCAGTAAATTAAGATTTACCCACAAAAGGTTAAGAATCAGGAATCTGCCAATAATCGACCTAAGTGATACCAAGTCTCACCTGACTTGGTAAATTCAACATACTTTTCTTCCAAAAAAAGTATACTATAAATGCATTGTATAATCTGGATGCATTTCCTGAACAAGAGCCTGCCATCTGTATTCCCCCCACTTTTAATTTTATTAATTCCTTTCCTTATGAGATTTATATCGTTATATGTAATGTCAAAAACCCCTATTCTGTATAAAATAAAGTTATGTTGTTATTTAAGTGCCTCTTTTCAGTAATTGACTTCAATAAGTCCTTTCACTGTTACCATAGGATGTAAACTCTAGCTGCAAGAACAAAAGCGTGATTTGGTACCCTCAAAAATAAATAATATACTTGTTGTGAGTCTTAGACTACTTCACTTATTGACTGTTAGGCTCCTTGGGCACAGCACCATTGATCCACAAAAATGGAAGCCCAACTCTCTTGTCTTTGGGTCTGTTTTTGATTGCTTGTCTCCTTGTGTGGTTTCTTTATCCACCTCTTTTTAGTACTAGATGGTCCCTCTCTATCCACCTTCCATGAGCCGTTTCTCATCAAACACAAGTTCCAATCGCAAGGCTGTGCATTTCCTTGTTCCAGTTTAAGAACTTCAGTTGCCTCCATTTAACCCTTATAGAATTAAATGGCCAGGTGCTGGCATGTCCAGCGGTTGAGTTTACTTCTGCCACTTATTCAGCCCCTTTTACTCACATTAATAAGATGTTGGCAGTTGCTTTGGTTCTGTTTCCCAATGCTGGGGTTCTAACCTTCTTCCTACAACAACATCTCTTCCAAAATCATTCCAGCCCTCACTTGGTCTTCCAGCCCCTCAGGTCATCCCAACCCTTTTCATCATACAAGGACAATAGCCTGTGCAGGTACCTCAGTTCTCATTTGCTTTCCAGGATAAGGTAACGCATTCTTCAGTTTTACCCCCAATGGTGCAACATTGTGATTTTGCTTTACCCCTCATATGGGGAATCTAACTTATAAAGATGGAGTCAGGTGGCTCAACCTTGTTGGAAGGTTAGGAAAAAAGTAAAGAATAATGTTAGGCTTGACTTAATAGGTAGTATTCTAGGTAGTTCCTGCTACCCTCTTTATAGTAAAAAACATGCTCTTATACCCACCCTGCCTAACTGGCTGTATATTGAGAGAATAAGGCTCTTATGAAGAGAAATCCTTCAGCTTCGCTGCCAAAATGGCATATTCTACCCCAGGTAGTTCTCCTACACCCTGCCGTTCTCCCAGGATCTCACATTTTAAAAAAACACACTTTTCCAAATTTCGCTTCCCTTTTTATATTAATTTGTGTAGTACAATTTTATATTATTTTGTTACAAAATATTAATTTTCTGATTCCTCCATTTCCAAACTCTCCTACTTTATATTGTCTTATTACCCATATCAGTTTTACAAAAATATTTGGTTAATTAAGAGACAGGCCTCTGAGGTTAGAGCGCGTCTCAATTTAGAAACCTTTATATACGTTTTGCCCAATTAATTAGGGAGCATCCAATCATGGTGTGCACAAACGCATTATACAAAATCCCATTCTCAAAATAGTTTTGTGCTTTGACCTTTCCTTCAAACAAGAACCCCAGAACCTGCATCCTAAGAGTTCTTAGAAGCACTTAAGAATATTGCAGACCCCCTCCAAAGCCATTCTCCATATAAGGACAGTGTTCTCACTTTTGAAAATTTCTGGCCTATTTTTTCTTAACTTTAAGTTTTTTATAAAAGCATTCACCACTTTGATATTTTAATTTTTCAGTACTTTGAAAAGCATTTTAAGCATCATGACATGCATCATGACCAACATGCTCCTTCTGAAATGGTTGAGCCCTAGTTGGCTAGAGGGCTGCGAGACCATCTTAGTCCTATTTTCTTAGAGCATCAGGTGTTTTCTTGGGAACTGTTAAGTGCTCACCAAAACTAAATTGTGCCCCTACACGCCTTATACCATGAGCAACATCTTCATGTTTTTGAAAGACCAACAGATAGGATTGTTCCTTCAGCAGATTATATGATAATAGAAATTCAAGCTAAATTAAAGATGATTAAAGTCACTCTGATTAAGAATTTTTATGACATGAAGGCTGAAGCAGATAGGAGGAGAAGATTGAACCCAGATTTAAAGTAAAACTTATTATGATGATAAGTTCCAAGCATTATGCAGTCTCTGTGCAGAGCAGGAAACTGGGACCCCTAGCACTAGGAACATATCTTATTTTGAAAATTATAAATAAAGTAGCAGTAGAGCTAAAAATGCTCGAAGGTTCTAGAGTTTACTTTATATAAAATTATGCCAATTTATAAAGTTCACAGGTAGCATACATGAAAAGATAATTCAGTAATATTTTAAACTCAGATGAAGGTGAGTATGTAGTGGAGTCTAATCTGAATATCAAGGTTACCTAAGGTACAAGTCAATATCTAGTTAAAAGGGCAGGATATCCCTTTGAGGGAGCTATCTGGAAAACAGTAGCTGGCTGTGTCAACTGCCCTGAGAAGGTGCATGATTCCTTAGAGCTAAAGGGCTTAGATTTTATTGGAAATGATGTAATGGTTAAGGTTTTTCCTTGTCATCGCATTGCTGTTGTATTCAGAAAGTAGCTAGTAATCATAAATATAGCCTATTAAAATTTATTTTAACTAATTTAATGAGATTAAATTTATGGAAAAACCATATTTGAATCTAGATGAAACTGATAGAATTATCAAGAAAGCTATAAAATGTGAACACCCAAGGTTTATTCATAAACTGAGGGGCATTATGCAGAGGCATTAGTTCCTTAAATGTAAATCATTATTCCGCTAGTTTGTTTAATCACTCTCATGGTTGGGAGGATAATGCTAAGCTTTTAAGTCAAATAGAAAAACTACCTAAGGCTTTCTCTATTTATCTTATCTATCTTACGCAATTCTAGATGACAAAATAAACGCCAACTTCTGCTTTATGTTACAAAAAATATAGATATTTAGTTTAGTTTTGTCTTTCACTAAGATTGTGGAGTTTTTTATTGCAGATGAGCTAAGCAAGTCTCTCCTTCAACCCAATCCTTTTAACAACCACTACTGGATTTTAGTATTGGGTTATTTGCAACTTTAGCAGGATTGAATGAATATAATATCAATTCATAGAATCCTATATTATGGGTATTGGTCTCATTGATAACTTGGGTTGCAACTTAAGTATACTTGCCCAATTATTTACCATATAACTGGGAGGATTATTGTGACAATTAATAAATTTAATAATCTAGTCAAATTCATAATCAATATCTGATAACTTCATTTTTCTGGGTTTCTTTAAGAATTGATTCCTCAATTGTCTTTACAAACCCCCAGGGGTCCATAGAGGTACTGAATTGGTATATGAAAAATTTTTAATTTGGGGGGTCCCTATGGACTACTTAGGGAACAAACTATTTTTGACTAAAAGATTCAATTTACTACTTTAGATGTTAAAATGCTTTATTCACAAACAATTTTTATGCCATAATTCGCGTTTCAGGCTATTAAAGGTAAATTTTAAAACATACTATTATGCAAATGTATAGAGTTATGACACTTGGAAATTTATTGGTGAAAGATGTAATGTAAAGAGGGCTTTCAGTGGGATTAAGTTTGATCTTATGTTTTAATGGATCCATAATTTATTATGGTTTAATTAAATGGTTAGCGTTGGATTTATATGCTTAGCAGTTAGTAGATAATGCCTGTCAAATTATAAGAACTAGTTCCCATATCTAGACCTTAGATCTTTTCACAAGCCTTTGGTTACGTTAAACTTGACCCTTTCATGGTTAAACCTGGGTAGAAGATCCTTACAGCTGTGTACCTGATTGACTTTTATAACCCTAAATCTTATCCAAAACCTTCTTATTAATCTCCCACACCTTATCTTTGAGTTTTTGTGTGCCCATTAGGGCACCCAGTGCAGGCAACTTTGCAGGATGAAACCCGGGGTTCTGCCCCACTGCACTGGGGCTGCGTGAATCTAAGCACCACCAAAGTGGGCCTATCGTGGGTGGGTGGCTCACACCACCCCAACCCACCCCTCATCTTCTCTTGCAATAGTTGAATATTCAGGGTAAACGTTGGGCATATGCAACAAACCATAGGACCAGCCACCAACCTTTTATCTTGAACTCATCAATACCTATCTCAGGATTCCCACCTGAACAGCAGATTTGAATATGTTGAATAATGGGAATCAATCCCAAACTGACCACAAGGCCCAAAATTTTGTCAGGGATAATCCTCGACGAAATCTGACAGCCATTGAGGTAGGCAATCAATCCTAATTTGAATCACAAGCCCTAACTTCTGTCAGGCATCATCCCCACCAAAAGTTGACTATGACCAAATTTGATAATTAACCTCAATCAATATGCCAGAATCCTTCTCCCTTGGAGTCAACCAATGTTGGGATTCAAACCCAAACTATGAGGCAAGCTCTATCAGATTGACCGAGTTAATGTGGGGCTTGTACCAAATCTTCCTTTTGTTTATCTATTAGATCTAGGCTTGGACGGCTTAGATGGTCCTTAATCAAATTCCTCATTTCCCTTAAAAAGCAGGTATTAAATAATAAACTTTACGCTTTTTCCTCTTTGCACAATTTAAAGTTAAAATTGATCTATTTTTATTAGGAATTGCTTATACATACGTAGTATCTGGAAAAAGACTTTTTGACCAAGAGAAACTAAATAAGCAAACTCAACACTCTAAAACTTTTAATCTCCTGGCCTAAAAATATTAAAGGACATGAGGTAATACGCCCATGGTCCTGAAAAAAACTGGTGCTCCCTACCAGGTATACCCCAAGTTCACAGTGAAATATGATAAAAAGCCCAACTATGAACAATAATAATACAGCGTCCAATCTCATTTTAGATCAAGAACGCCTTAAACTCTTGAATAATCTCCCCACAATGATGAGCAGTACGTATCAGCAATTTTCACCCTTGAGCAACACAAACTCAAACTTAGATATGTGACTACTAAGCTCAAAATAAAAATTTGGCAGTTATCCCCTACTGTTGCCACCAAATTGGCCCTAAGTGCCGCCCAAAATCGGTTAGATTCAATAATTGAGGATATCAACATATTACAACATAAAGTGGACGCCATTCATCCTTACAAAGCGTCCAGCAATAACAGTTCCCCTTTAGGTGAAAATGGTCCCCCTATATCAATAAACGTTGTTTTACCATTAACCCCCACAGTGGCATGTTCAAACTGTCATTCAAAGATAATTATGTCTCTGGTAAAAGAAGCATCTTCTCTTTCTTATTTTGTTATGAAAATGCCTGGAAGAAGCCACTGACACCCAGCGACTCAAGCATCTAACTAGCTGTCTTAGTTGCATGGCTCAAGAAATTATGGTCCCCCATCTGATGCATTACCATACTTGGACTGATGCCAAGACTCCCTTTGCTTCAGGAATTTGGGAGTAACATAACCTTGACCAACCAAAAACAGACCTTTATGGGTATCAGCATCAATTGGGGGGAAACTATCTGCAAATTCGCCCATCATTTTTACCTCAAAACACAAACTCTGGTTGTAGGTAATCGTCTCACATTAGAAAATGTCATCACCACCGAGTTATTGGCGTTAAAAAATATGCCTAATATTGTACTTATACTCAAAGCAGTGAAGTCTAATTTAACGTCCCTCCTCCATATTAAAGATACTATATTGGAAATTTTGGCTGAACTACATAAACCCATCAGGCCACCTCGTTTTAACACCAATAAGCCCCAGTCCCAAGTATTGGCCAAAAACCCACCAATTCGCCTACGCCTGAATTATATTGCTCTCATTGCGGAAGAACAATCACACTGTAGCTGACTGCTGCATCCTTCAACATAAGTCGGCAAAAGATCAGTCAGTATAGGGCAAGAAGCTCCCTATGCTGATGGAAAACAAGTTCCTCAAGACCCTTGTTCTAGCTCTAGCTCTATCCCCAGAACTTCATGTTGTTTTGTATTAACAGCTCCTGCAGAAGTTGAAGGCCTTCTGTCTATTCATGAAATAAACACCTACAGCCCCCTTACTTTTATGTTGGTCAGTTACCCCAAAAAATTTTGACAGCCAACTCTTCTGTGGAAAGTCAAGAACTGGCAGACAAAATGTTTAATTGCATTGTACAGCCCAAAGCTTGGCCATGTCATAATCTTCCACTTGTTTCATTGCAAATCCCTACTGAAAGTCTATTAGCTGTTATTTCCCAGTTCACATTTTAGGTGGTTCGAGTCAAGGTAGTCATACATAAGGTTAAAGTCCTGGCAATAATTGATACTGGCTCACCAATTAACAATATTTCCTCTCAACTTATCCAAAAGATAAAAATGGCTCCAGACTTGATCCACGAGGCTGAATATGAAACAGCAGGTAGTCAGTCTACTAAGGCGATTGGAACATATTCTTCCTTATCCCTTTACTTTGGGAAACTCTTAATTACTTCCCCCACCATCACTTTAGAAAGTGATACTTATGAGTTGCTTATTGTGGTCCAACTGATGCGAGAATTTAACTGTATCGTCAACCACAAGAAAAATACCTGTCCCTACTAGGGTATCAGATTCCGTTAATATTTTAACTCTCCATCAAAAATAAAGGATCCCCTAAAAAATGGGCATGATTCCTTGAGTACCCATCCTCCATTTGCAAAATTGAGTACTAAGTTTTAGGGGGAAAAACTAATTTATCCACCAGAGGCTTTGGATGCCAAAGAGGGGATCCTTATATATACCCCTCACCCTATCGCAATACCCTCTGACTCACAAGTTAATGAGGATACAAGAATCATAATTCACATCCCTCCTAACCAAGTCTTAGAGCTAAGTGGACACCCAAACCCTTCAATCAAAGAATCGTTGATCTGCCCTGGGATTTTAGATCCTGCATATGGAAAATCTATATCTATTCCTATTAGGAAACTTAACAGCTGAAACCATTCAAGTCCCTAGGTATGCCCCTATTACTTATGTAAAATTATGACCTATCAAAAATATCGTCAATGTAAGATGTTTTGGTTGGTTGCAGGATTTAGGATTTGATCTCCCACCCACCATAGCTTTGGTTGATAGTATAATTGGGGATAATCTTACCTCAAACAAATGACAAGATGTACAAAATCTCCTCAAGAAGTATGGCTTATTTTTCTTTGGGACCAAGTGACTATGGGAAAATGTCCAGGGTATTTCATTAAAAATAAAAACTGAAGATCACCCTCCATTTAAGACCTGGTCATATCGAAAATACAAAGTGGAGGAAGCTCAAGTGTCCCTAGAGTTACAGCAACTGTAGGAGGCCAGGTTACTTGTGCCTTCCAAAAGTACATGGGCTTCCCCACTCTTATTGATTTGGAAAAAGTATGGTGGTCACTGGGTTGTTATAAACTATCACCGCCTCAACTCTATCACTCAAAAAGATAGTTACCCCCTGTCGCATATAGATGACTCTTTACACTTAATGTTGGGATTCTATTGTTTTTTGGCTATGCATCTCACCAGTGGGTATTGTCAGGTAGATTTGTCACCAGAGGATCAGGCAAAATGCGCTCTCATCACAAGTGAAGGACTATTCGAGACCACTCAAATCCTCAGGGGTTGTGTAATGCCCCTGCTACATTCCAACGCGCTATGGATGGACTACTAGGCGATTTAAAACGCTCCTGAGTACTTGTTTAACTTAATGATATTACCATTTTCAAGAATCTTTACTGAACATCTAGATCACCTCAGGCAAGACTTTCAGCAGTTACAGCAATTGGCATTTAAAACTAAAACTGTCAAAATGCTCTTTCTTCCAACTTTATATGGATTTTGGGTACATAAGGTTAGTAAAGCCGGAACATCCCTGATGTATTATAAGATCCTGGCTATTGCTAAGATGACCCCCCTAAATCCCTACAAGATGTACAGGCTTTCCTATGAATGGTGGGCTGTTGTCACCAATTTATCCCCCATTTTTTCAGACACCTCTGAGCCTCTGATGTATCTACTGAAGAAAGGAATACCCGTTCAGTGGAGAGAAGAGAAACAGCAGGTCTTCAATATGCTACGTGTCTCTCTCTCAAACTCCAGTACTTATACATCCCAACTTTAATAAACCCTTCATCCTCTTTAATGATGCTAGCAATATTGCCATCAGAGCTATACTATCTCAGCATGATGAGAACTTAGTGGACCATCCCATCGCCTACTACAGCAAGACCTTATCTAAAGCCAAATATAATTATAGCGTTACACAATGTGAATGCCTGGCTGTATATTAGCTATTAAGCATTTCCAAACTTATCTATATGGGAAACATTTCACTATAATTACTGACCATGATTCCCTGTGATGGCTACATCAATTGAAGGACCCTGATGGGAGGTTAGCCCAATGGGCATTTAAACTTTAAAATTATGACTTTCCCTTTATCCACCAACCAGGGACAATCCATCAAAATGCGAATTTCCTATCTCATCTTCCCATTTAACTATAACTGCCCCAAAAGAGAATTGACTCTATGACCTTCTAACCCAACCACAATTATGGAAGGACGAATCCTCAACCCTCCAAAAATAATTAGCAAAAAAAATCGGCAAATCTCCAAGTCAAGAATGGTCAACTGTGAAAACTTGTGTCTAAACAATGGGTGCCTTATGTAAGACCATCGTCCTGAACTGACATCATATTATAGGGACATCAGTAAGTTGGCCATGGGGGGAATTTGGAAAACCTACCAGTGGCTTAAAACTTAATATTATTGAGAGGGAATGCTTGTTTCTATCCAGGATGTATTGGAGTCCTGTCTGGTATGTAAAAGCCAAGCTGGTCCTAATCCCCACTCTCAACCTCCAGTGGTCCCACCCTGTGAACCATTCCATACTATCAGCATTGATGTTGTGGGACCTCTTCCTAGAGCCTCCAATAAGCATTGGTTCCTCCTACTAGCAGTAGACCATATAAATAAGTGGATCAAAGCTGTATTTCTCCCCACTTCTATGGCAAAAGCCACCGCCACTTTCTTATATATAGGATTATCACCTAGCATGGGTGCCCTAATGTCATTCTTTCTAATAATGGACAAAATTTCCGCTCAGTGCTGGTGAAAGATTTAGCTGACTTTATGGGAACCACTCAGTTATTCTCCACCCCCTACCATCTTGCAACCAATGGAATGGTAGAGCGGGTAAATGGCACTTTAACTGCAACCCTTCAGAAAATGGCTATGACTAACCCCCTTCATTGGCCCTAATATTTGCCTAGTGCAATTCTGAATTATTGGATTAGTTATCATTGAATTACTAAGATGTCGCCATTCAAAGCTTTGTATGGCAGAAATCCCCATCTGCCTTCCAAGGTCCAGGCGATGCTTGATATAGCTTCTCATAAAGCGCCTGAAGTCTCTATGCAAAGTATTGCAAATGAAATCATGAGACTTCAGGCCCTGGCTGCCAAAAACCTGTCTGCCAAAACCAGTAGAGAAACGGCTCAATTTAGCGGCAAGCATGATTCCCTACATACCATCCAACCAGGTGATCTCTTCCTATTATACCATCACCGGCCTGGAGGTCATGATCACAAACTGGGTACCAACTGGTCAGGGCCCTATCAAGTCATATATAGATGGGGGAATGAACACTCAATCATAGAGGTTGTTCAGGGAATAGTCATCAACCACGTGCATAGTCATTTTCTCCATCCATTTTCTCCCCTACGCCATGATCTAAAGGGGGATATTGTCATGATTCCCACCCAAACGGCAGATTAGGTATGTTGAATAATGGGAATCGATCTTGAACTGACCACAAAGGGCACAATTATGTCAGGGATAATCCTCAACGAAATTAACATCTATTGAGGTCAGCTATCAATCCCAATTCTATCACAAGCCCTAACTTCCGTCAGGCATCATCCCCACCAAAAGTTGGCTATGACCAAAATCAGTGATCAACCTCAATCAATACACAAGAATCCTGCTCCCTTGTAGTCACCCAACGTCAGGGTTCAAACATGAGCTATAAGGCAAGCTCTATCAGATTGACTAAGTCAATATGGGGCTTGTACCAAATTTTCCTTTAGTTTATCTATTAGATCTAGGTTTGGATGGCTTAGATTGTCCCTGGTCAAATTCCTCATTTTCCTTAAAAAGTGGGTATTGGATAATAAACTTTACGTTTTTTCCTATTGTCACAATTTAAAGTTAAAATTAATTTGTTTTTATTAGGAATTGCTTATCCAGACGTAGTATCTTGAAAAAGACTTCTTGACCAAAGAAGCGCAAATAAGAAAATACAACTTTCTGAAACTTTGGGTTCCCTGGCCAAATAATATTAAAGGACACAAGGTAATCCACCCATAGTCCTGACAACCTACTTGACTCCTTTACCATGAGGGTTAAACTATTAAAGCAAAGCTCCTTGAACCGCATCCTATATGACATGTATTCTAGTAATTAAAGTAAGACTAGGATTTCAATTTAGTGTGTGACAGCCCAGTGGAAAACCCAAAATGACAGTGGTATAGAAGCCCTTAAACTTGTAGGAGAGACTCCCTTTGTTTCTTGTGATGATAGTAAAAGTTAAGTAACAAACCAAAGGCCCTCAAAACAAACCAAATGGCTGCAATGGGCAATCTCAGGTCTTTATGGGGCAACTTTAAAGGTGGGAAAGGCAGGGAGGATGACCACCCATCCTGGGTTTGTAGGTGCTGGACTTTGGTATTGACCCTATAATATTTTATTTCGTTTTTGTACATGTAAAAATTAATAAGTTAATTTGGTGTTTTTTATTTACTAAAATGGATATTGATTTTGCAAATCAAATTGAATTAGTTTGATTTAATCACCTATTGAGCTTGAATCATCTTTCTGTTGTTGGGGTGTATTGAACTTTTGTGTGGCGTTGAAGAGAGTGTTGAAGTGGAAAATTAAGTTCTTTTTTAATTGGAGTTTATTTCATTAGAAACAATGCTCCAGATAATCCAGCAACTGAGATACTTTTTATTTTTTGATAATCTTATTTCTCTCCTATAAATAATGTATCAAAATTGGTTAGGGTAAAAGGCCTTATATTATCTGGATTTCTCTGAACCAGTGGTGGGTCATCAGAATGAGTCAAGCGGAGAATTAAGGCCTTCTATCATGAGAAGTTGCAAAACTCTTGGTTGGCCAAATTGGTAAGAACAAGTGATGGGTCATGGACTGAATCTGGCATAGCGGGGTAGCCTTTTGTTACAGAAGATTGAAAAAACAATTTTATGAGTATAGAGTTTGATATCTCTGCTAATGAGCGGTATGCCACTGGCTTGATGTATCAGAGTGCCCACTTGACAATAATTGGACCCAGGATGCATATGGTAGCATATTTAGAGGAATTCAAGAAGAAAATGTTAGTAGGTGATAATCCAGTGAGTTCACGGAGAGAAGTCAAGAAAATAGGTATTTATCTTATAGTAAAGTAAAGAATGAACTGACAACCAACCCTATGAGGGTTGGTTGTCTTTTATGTTTAGAGGTGAGGGAGGGATTGGGGAAGGACTTGTAACAAGGCTAGCTGATGCACTCCCTTTATTGATTTTCTAAGTTGGAATTTCAAAGAGCAGCCTGAGGTTAAGAGGTTGTCAGATAGCTTACATACAAGGTTAAAAACTCTGGTAATGGTACTTTCAGATCCGCTGCAAAGGTGCTTCAATTGATTTAAACTTAATAGCATTTTCTCACATCATATGTCCACCATAACTGGCTTCCTGTGGAGTTGATTTCAGTGTTCATTCTAGATTAAATTTTTAGGACAAATTCTTGATCAGATCAGTAAACTATGATCTGTTATCTTGTATTTTGTGACCTGAACTGGTTTTTTAAACTTTTAAGACTTTATGTAAGTTTGGAAGCTTAATTTTATAGTTCCAGCGGGGGTGGGAAATGACAAGGTGGGAGTAAGATGAATCTGAGGGTCCTGCTAGAGGCCTCTGAGCTGAACTAGCTCCTTACAGTGTAAGTCTGAAAACCCAACCACTTGGGTTAGACCGTGGGAAGTTCCCTTACAGGTGCAAAAGTGGACCAAAGGCACCCATAGAGCCATTGATTCAGCTGAGTGACTTGGCCCATGTGTTTGATGAGCGTTAAATCACTACTCTGGCCCCCAAAGAATCTCCATTTCCAGCTTCTTCCCTTGTGTAAAATATAAAGGGTCTGTTGGGATGTGTTTCAGATCAGGGACTGCCAGAAGGACCCTTATACTCATATTTCCCCTACCCTGTCATCCCCCACCCTCTCAAAACTGAAAAATTAATCTTGAAACTTAAAGAAGTCTTACCAAGTTAAAAAACCTGTTTTAAGTCACAAAATATTAAGTTCCAGATCATGAGCCACTGGTCCAAGTAACAAATGGATCCCCAACTTTTTTAATATAAATTGATTATTGATTCATATTGTTTATGAGCTAGCTCCACTGAATGCATGGTCTAAGCAAATCTACTCAAGTTTGGATTGATCAAAGCACCTCTGCCATGGATCTGATAGTTCCACTGTTAGAGCTTCTATGACTTCATATGTAAGCTATCTGAAAATATCCCTCAAACCCAGGCTGCTTTTTAAGACCCTGACTAAGGGGGACCAGCAAAGAGAGTACTCCAGCCAGCCCCAGTACAAGTTCTTCCCCAACTCCCTCCCCAAACCATCAAATAGAAGACAAATATCCTTCCTAGGGTTAGTTGTCAATTCATTTTTTGTTCATCTCAAATAAAGTCTTGGTTACCAAAAAAAACTTCTCTGCAGACTTAACCAGCTTACTTCCTACCAGAATTCTCTTTTTAAATCCTATTAAACACGCCACAATAAGCATTCTGGGCCTGATCATTGAGTGGACACTCCAATCAATTAATCTAGCAGCGTGCCATTAGCTAGCTGAGGTCATCAGAAGTTATGCTCCCAATCTGCTTCTACAAACCGCCATACCAAAAGGGCTCCTCAATCCACCAGATCCAGCTAGCTAACCCATTACTGGTTCAGCACGATCTGGTCAACCAAAAGTTTCACAACTTCTCACCTGGGATGGCCATTGGCATCTGCCTAACTCACCTCACAGACCCACCACTGGTTCAGCGTAATCTGAATAAGATGAGGCCTCCCACTCTGCTAATTTTGATACATCTTTTGTAGGTGATGGACACCCATAATCACAACCCTGAGGTGAAGCTCAGTTACTGGATCATCTGTAACATTATTCATATGGGCAATCCACCCTGGTTTACATTAATAAATCAATCCAACATAACAATGACTTTTCAATTCTGCGCAGCAGTTCAAAGCACCTCAACAACCGCGTGACAATGCCTTAAACTACCCTGTATCAGGTTGAGACAATTTGATTCAATTTGCAAATCTGATACGTTTTTTGTGGGTCAGCAATATTATATGAACCCAAGGATTTATATATATAAACTTAACCTGAAAATTTTAGGAATGAAACTAAAGGCCAACAACTGCAAAACCAGGATGATTAGTCATCCTGACTCTCCCACCCTCGGGGGTGCCTCAGCAAGGCCTGCAGTTGCCCCCATTGCAGCCAACTGGTTTTCTATATGCCTTTGATACATTGCTTAACTTTTACTACCCTCACATAAACCATAGGGTGTCCCTACTCCAAGACATTAGGACTTCTATGCCACTGACAATATGAGCTTTTCACTAAGCTGTCACACACCCATATTGGAAGCCCAGTCTTACTTTATTTAGAAGAATTCATGACATACTGACCCCCTTGATCTTTTTCTATAAGAGAAGAAGCAGGAAAGGGGGGTATAATATGGGGATCTTTGGGGGCCAGAGCAGTTACCTATCACTGATCAACAACACGAGTTATATCACCCAGTTGCACCAAGGGCTCCACAGGTGCCTTTAGTCGCTTATTGAATCTGTAAGGGAACTTCCCATGGTCTACCAAGAGGTTGGGTTTCCAGACTTATATTTTAGGTTAATATGGGCATGAGCCATATTAATCTAGCATTACTTAGCATACCAACTTAAATGTATATTCTTACTTGAAGGTTATATCTCACCCACTAAAATCAATTACCCTTTTAGTGATTGGGTGAGTCTGTGTGTGTTAGGTATAACTTACTTCTTAAGACCAAGCCATAGTTTTACACCTACCTCCCACCTCAATATTCTCAACACCCCCAGCTAGGTCATAAGTTTGGCGTTCCTTTTCTTTGGGTCACCCTTCTGAACTCTGGGTGCTGCTTTGGGTGATTTTTAAGCTAATTTATTTAAAAATTTTGTCTGTTTAAATTGCTTTTTAAAATAATAACTCAAAAAATTTTTTTACTAAATTTTTGAGTCAATTTTCATTAGGATTTATTAAGTCATGGATCATGGTTTATACAATTATAAATTAAAGTTTATTTTACAACAAATCAGAGCTCTTATGTTTTTATAGGTAACTAATTGGATTACTTAGATCTGCTTTTCTACCCCCTGTGGTAGCAGTTAATTTTGAGATAATTAGAGAAATTTTCAAAATTTAGATACAAAGTACATTGTGAATTCTCTGGTTCCTTATCACTTATATATATGATTCAATGCTAAGTATTTTGTGACTAATCTATTTTAATTATATCTTCTTAAAAACACTTGAAAATACTAAAAAACAAATAACATTTAATCTAAGCTCCACTGATGAGCTTGAAGTGTGTTAATGTTGTAGATTGACTCCATAGTACTTTAATAATGTCAATGCTTAAGTAGCTTTTGTATTTTTAGGTAAGTGGCAGAATTTACCTTAGCATAGGTGAAACCTCACCTTTGGGTTCTTAAGCATTACTATTTTTTTAAATTATTTAAGGTGGATCAACCTTGGGACAAATATACCATACTGAGAATGTTTTCTAGCCAGTACAGGTTTTGAGCTCAAAACCTGCACTAGGGGTGGAAGCAGTTTTACCCACTCGGCTAACCACCCTTAAGTATTACTTTTAATCATCTTTAATTTATAGTTATTACTGTAATTTTATCAACTGATTCTTTGCCAGGTTTTAGACCCAAAATCATCATTTACTTTATATTGTTAAATTTTGTCAATTGATGTTTTGTTAGGTTAAAGGGCTAAAGTTACTAATAACTTTAAATTATATAACATCAACTGATCTCATTAATAATATTTGATTACCAGATGAAGTTAATTGGGATAAATTGCCTTCAACTACCATTATCTGAAAGCTTAGGTGATTTCTCTTTATCTCATTATCCATGCTTACTCAAATCTTTCCTAGCACTACTGTCACAAAATCGACCATAGGCTCCACTAGTGTGCCAGGCTAACCAGTATGAAGACTGATGGCCCTTTTCTGTTTCACCTTCATTGTTGTACCAACCCCTACAAGTCCTGTTTCAAACCCACCAACTAACCACCAACAGCTTTGCCTTTAGCCCCAGGCGTCCTTGGCGTGTGCCCCGGCAAGTCCTGCCCCCTTCCTGGGCAGCTCAGGCACTTCTGCGCTGCCCCACCCTCATGACCCTTCACCAACTCATATGGGTTTGCCCCAGCAAGTCATCCCTCTTCCTAGGTGGCTATAGCAACTCCCGCACTGCACCCCGCAAGGTTGGCAGCTATGCAGCATACACCATTGATGGGCAATTGGCCAGGTTCCCGCTGGTTCCTCATAGGGAGGAGTCATAGGAGCTGGCAGCGCCAGCTACTCCAGGTGTGATCACCCGTGCCTATCAGGGATCTCCTATCCCATCTTCCCCACTCTAGTTGCGCTAAGCTACTTCAAACAAACAGGAAAGATGGTCAAATGAGAGATGTTTATTAGGAGGGAATGAACGACTATTTATACTACTTTCAGGGCTACTGTGCCCAAGTACTCTTTGTCCAATCAAATACCAGAAAACTCATTGGCCTCTTAATACCACAACTCTATCAGATAATAAACTCATTCATTCATACTTTATAGCAATTCCCTCCAGATCTTCTCATATGATCACCAAATATTAAATTAGGTTAATCCATCCTCAGCATAAGTCACTGGTTGATCATATAGATATATTCATAAATAAATAGGACTTTGAGCATCCTTGGCATGAGTTGCTAGTGCTCCAAATTAGTCAGCGGAACCATTTTGGATGATTCGTAATGAATTCATCAGCTTTCCGCTGGAAACTTCCACAATGATCTTCAGATGGCATTTCAGCAGTGAATGCAGCTTCTGCTGAACCTAAACTCAATTAAATATATAACATTAAGTAGTATCAAACTAGGTGATTAGCTGGCAATTATGCCCCACTAACTGAAACCCCTAATTTGGATACTATCAGAAGGATCCATCTGGTTAAAATCCCAACAACTACATAAAGTGATTATCATTTTTCCTAATAAGATAACTTTCTGCTTTTATCTTTATTTTTAAGGTTCTTTCAATGAAACTTATTGTTGGGAACTCTGAACCAAGTACTGGTTAAGTCCCTAACTAATAACTATCTATTTTGGGGTCTCTGAACCAGTGCAGTTAAGTCCCTAAATAATTTATATTTATTGAAACCTCTCACCTCTAAATATACAAGTATGAATCTCTCTTACACTTGGAACCTCTGGACTTTATTTAGCCAAGTTTCATTTTATTCTTCTATTGTATGAGCTGGCAACTTAAGGGACCTGCCTTCAGATAACCTGCTCTAACAATTCTAACATCAAGTTATAACCAACTTTGAATATATAATCTAAATATTATAATAAAACATAAAGAGTTCATAGTAATAACTATTTTAATGATGGCACCCCCGTTTAAACTGCAGAAATATAAGTTTAATGCAAAGCTAAGCAAATAGATAGTTTTCAGTTTATTTAGTCTAATATACTAATAATGTACAATATCTTTTTTAGCACTAGGTGGTCCTAACCTAGTGGGGGATACACCAATCTGAATAATAATGTATAATATCAGTTTTTCTTTAATTAAAAGTAAAAAGTAGATTTTATTTAATATTTACTAAAATTTACTAGATATTTGATTCCAGTTTGACCAACTTTAATCTGAAATATTAATCACCATCTTTTTCAAAGTAAGCTTTTTCAAGGTTGAGCTTTTTTACTAGAGGTGTGAGCCGCGCTTGCATCAACGTGGCAAAAACCTCTCTTTTTGACCCCAACTATCCCCAAACCCAAAAGCGCATCAAGTCTTTCACTTGTGTGCTGACTCTCATCACTTTCGCTGAGCATCAACTTACTCAATATGTTGAGGTGATGGATACCGCTGGCCTCATAAATGAAGAAAATTTGCAGCTATACCTCCTCATGCCCCATGTCGCTGATGCCCCTACCCCCATGTTGTCCGCCATGGTCCGCCAACTAAAGCGGGCGCCAGACAAAAGTTTCCCCAAAGCTTCCTCGCCTTCTGATATGGCTTCTTGGGCTGAAACCTAGGGGCTATATTTGGAATTTTTTTATTTTATGATAGTCCCTTTGTTTAGTCCATTTGCAAATAAAGATGCATGGCGGCTCCCCCTCTTGGGTTGGGCACCACTAGTGCTAAAAAAGAACTTTTTTAGTAGATGTTTGTTTCCAACATAACTATAAATCATCTGAAAGGGCTATGATATCTTTTCAAGGTGTCTTTTATATTCTTTAATTTGTAAATTTTAGTAATATTATTGCTTTTTAGCACTAGTGAGGCTCAACCCAAAAAGGGTTTTGTTGGGATTTTTGCCCATATTCCCAGCCTGCTGGATTACCTGGTATTGCTAGGGGAAAATTCCCTAAGGCGAAGTGAATCAGAAATCAGTTGGCCCAAGTTTTGGAGGAACTACATTCAGGGGATTTTGGGATATTCACCTGGTCATATCCATTAGGGATCGATCCAGATGAATACTTAAGATCTCATCAGGCAGAGTGACTGACGAAATAGGGGCATCTGATAGTGATTAACTATCAGGTGTACCAATTGGGATCGGTTGGGTTTCATCACTGACTGATTGGGAATGAATAGCGAGTTGTGAGGTGAGTGATGCCGCCTGCAACTAGCAAATTGACTGGTTGGTGAAGTGACCTGCCATAATGGGTAATAGTCCCATTACCTAAGCAGGTCGCTGGCCAATTATGGTTGGTTTGCTTGGATTGAGAGGAAAACATTAGGGACACATTTTCTGACTATTTCCATTTGAGGTCTCAAGGATGTCCAATGATGGAATTCTAACCAAGATGGGGAAGTCCATTGCTGCCAAGATGAGGAAGGGTGATTCAATGGCAACGGCTGCCATTTCATCAAAGAGGTGTCAACCGAGGGTTAGACAGCCGAATCCCCTACTATATAATTCCCTAGGATTTACTATAATAAAAAACTCTATTTCTAAGATAACAAGTACTTTACATTAATATTATCAATTTGGTGTATAGTTAGACTATCAGCTTCTATTGTGTTTCTCTATTTCAAGGATTTTATTGCAGAAGGCAATAATTGGAAGACTCTCAGAGAGAAGAGTAAAGATCTGAGTGGGGATCTAGAGATGAAGGAACCACAATCAGGGATAACTGCTGACTGTATGTTGGGCTGAGAGAGACTGTCACCAGGGTATCTTAACAAAGATCAGGTGGATAAGAGTATATGGAACGAATCCCTACAAGTATGACTTACAGAGTATTTAATCAGAAATACTGGCCAAGCATAGGCCAAATAATAGTTCAATCTCAGCTACGGATAATATTATCCAAACTATTATTGATTAATACATTCTATACAATGTGACGAAGTGCATGAGGAAATCGAACCTGTGCAGTAAAAAGGTTACTGGGTTGATGGCCAATAATCAATCCTAAGTAAATTTTTACAAGTTGGTGCTCACTACAGGGGTAGTTGAGTAAAGAATCTATTATAATGTCATATAAAGAAGAAATATGCAAGCTGTAGATTGAGATTGCCACTGTGAATCAGAATGTCTTAAACTCAGTGGACCATTGGGAGTTCACAGCCTTGGAAGAATGAGTTGCCAAGGTGGAGGAAGGAGTATAAAATGTATCCAACTTCAGGAATGAGTTACTCAGAAAAGTAAACTTGTCGAAGCAGAAAGAATGGGACCTCATTTGAGAGGTCCTATAATTGAAAATGTAGCAAGAAGTGGATTGCATTCATTTAAGAAAGTTTGGTGTGGATATTGAAAAATTGATCAAAGAAGTGGAGGAACTGAAAGCTCACAGATGTGCTTGTGAGCCCAATATGGCCAGCAATGCCAAAGAGAGAAGTCCTCACATGATACTTAGGAAGTCTGATACCCCAAGAAATATGCTGCCCGCCTTTAATGCCATTTCAGAGATGACGCCCAAAGTCACTCCACAAGTTAGCCAAGTAGCTGAACTGAGTAATTGGCCAGAAATGACTTGGAAGAATTTAGGGCAACTCAAATTGCCAACATCCCATTGGGATAGCGCCCCAGTGTTTTTCTGACTGTTTGACATGACTATGAACAGCTACAGAGATTGTCAAAAGGCGTTGACGGTCATGAACTGCCTGGACACTGACTGTCAAAACCTAGTGTTACCCCACTTGGAGGGGGACAGCTGGTTGTATGCTGAGGCAAAGATGGCCATAATGAAGGAGTTCAGGAGTACAACCCGCATGTCAAAATGCAAGCAAGAATCTATGGGAATTCAATTCCATAAAGATGAGTCTCTTGCTAGCTTTGCGGATTGATTTTACCAGGAGTTGCAGATCCTGGCCAGAGCAAAAGTATCGGATGACTTTAATGCTAGAATCGCTTTGCAAGTGGCCCTTTGGCCCTACTCCAATTCTCATTGAATGATGTCTTCCATGTTCGCAATGGAGATAACTACCTCACAAATGGTAGACAACCTGAAGATTTTGGGAGTGATGTTCGATGCCCCAAATAGAAGCTTCAAGTCAAATCTGGTACAAAATCTGAATCCCACGAAGGGAAACGAAGGAGTAAGAGAGGCTACCAACTGAACTGTGCCGGGAAAGAAACCAAAAGAACTCAGATGGTTAAGCAAGAAAAGAAGGTCTGCTATCAGTGTGGCGGGAAAGGAAACTTCGCCATACACTGTAAAAAGCTGAAGGATCAGATTAATGTGGTCCAGGCCAAGGAGACAGCAGCCGCCAAGGATTTGGGAAAAGGGCCCACTGCCTAGATAAGGAACAGTCTAGAGCGGCGGAGAAACCTGTTTCTCCCAATATCATGATTGAAGAAATAGATATTAGCGATCTGTTTGTATATGACAAGCAGTATCAGCTATAACAAGTGGTCAA